>PVJH01005425.1:0-112714 GCA_004026705.1 Nesogale talazaci | reverse complement strand
AATTGATGGAGGGATTGTTATAAGAGGCCCCAATAAAAGAAAATGATAAGGGCTGAGTCCTGGTGGCCTAGTGGTTGTGTGCAGGCCTGAACCCACAGTACTGAAAGTTCAAATCCAGCAGCAGCTCTCCAGGAGCAAGGCTGGGCTTCCTACTCCCACCAGGGCAGTGATGCCACAAAAAAAAAAAAAAAAAAGAAAAGAAAAAAAGGAAATGATCAGAGAAAATATCCTAGTGGACACTTATATACAGAGAAAATGTCCTCCTGGAGGGAAGACTATGGCAGTTGCCATGATCCAGATAATCGAAAGATAACAAGTCACACAAACCTGCCACCCTGGAGCCAACCCGTGTGCATAGGGGTCTTAGAACACCCAGGAGAACGGCTCCTTTGGATTTCTGAGGTTTCAAGGGAGCAGCCAGCTCACCTTGCTCCCAGGGGGGTTTGAACTGCTGCTCTTACACGTGACCCCTGGTCCCAGCAGAGCTTCTGGGAAAGATGAGCGTGCCACACTACCTGGCAGGAGGACAGAGCTGGCTGGTTTCTCCTAGGCTGTGTTGATCAACTGCCTGCAAAAGAATCACAAGTGGCAAAGACCGAGTGCGACAGCCTGGCTGCCTGCTTAGGAGCTTACAGACGGGCCGTTTCTCCTGAGGTGGAAGAACTGACACAATCGAGCAGCTGCTGAGGATGCGGCCTGCAGGCGTGCCTCGGTACTCAGCCAAGGGAGGTTAAGATGAAGCCCCGGTTGGGAAATTCGGGGTCTCTGCAACCTTGCCTGGATGCTCCGAAAGGACGGATACTCCTGGGGATGTTGTCTTGCTAAAGCCCCTGCGTCCACCAAGTGTCTGCAAGCGGCTCACTGTTCCAGAGTAGGAGCTAGAGCTATCATCATGCTGGAAGATGCTACAGAGGTCTCTCCAGGACAAGGCACCAGATAAACCTCTCATCCCGCTTCCTCCCCCCGCACAGCCCCCAAATACAGACTCGTTGTTGTTGACTCAATCCTGATTCACGGCAGCCATATAGATAGAGCAGAACTGCCCCTGTGGGTTTCCAAGGTCGCAAATGGACACACACGCGTGTATGTATATGTGTATATATATGTTTGTGCAGACATATATACAAATGTTGCCATCATCATTTTCAAAATATTTTCTTTCTACTCGAGCTCTTGGTATCAGCGCCGCTTTCCTCTCTTTACCATCCTGCCCCCGCCCACATAAACCCTTGATAAATTTTCATATCTTACACCATCTGCTGTCTCCCTTCACCGACATTCCTGTGGTTCATTCCCCTCGGAAGGTGATGGGTTGCCCATCTTTATGGGAGCAGAAATCTTCACTTTTCTCCCGTGGACCGATTTGTGGTTCTGAACTGCCGACTTCGCTGCTAGCTCCCCAAGGCATAACCCAGTATGCAACCTTCTGCTTTTTCCATTGGCTGTAAACAGTTCAGTAAACAGCCTCCACCCCCAATCCTGTTACGGGTTGAGTTGTAGCCTATTAAGAGATATGTCGGAACAAATGTACAAATGTGTTTGACACAATGGATGGATGTATGGATTGTGATACGAGTTTTATGAGCCCCCACTAAAATGATTTAAAAACAAACAAAACCTCATGAATAAACGATGGTCCTTCTTTTAAAAAAAGATATGCTGGAAAGTAAAAGGAAATAGAGGAAAGAGCTAGGGGGCAAAGGGCATTTATAGAGGTCTAAATACAAGCATGTATATATGTAAATATATTTATGATGATGGGGAAATAGATCTATATACAAATACTTATAGGTTTAGTATTAAGGTAGCAGATGGATAGTGGGGCTTTACTCAAGTCCTCCCTCAAGACAAGAACACGTTCTATTAACCTGGCATTCTGTGATGCTCACCTTCCTGACATGAGCGCTCAAGACAAAGTGAGTACATAAGCAAATATGGTGAAGAAAGCTGATGATGCTCCCTATCAAAAGATACAGTGTCTGGGGTCTTAAAGGCTTGAAGATAAGCAAGCAGTCACTTAGCTGGGAAGCAACAAAGACCACATGGAAGAAGCATACCAATCTGTGTGATCATGAGATGTCGATGAGATCAGGTCTCAAGCATTTAAGACTCAGGACAAAACCATACCCAATATAAAGCTATACATTTTTTATGGAAGCAAACCGCCACATCTTTGTTCCCAAGGAGGACCTACTAGATTTGAACTGACATCCTTTCAGTTAGTAGCTGAGTGGTTTAACTGTGCCACCGAGGCTCTTTGTAGAAGGGTCTTCAAAAAGTTTGTGGAACAATAGAATGAAAAGATCATGGGATTTTCTCGCAGGGTTTTGAAGTCTCCTCCAACTTGACCAAGGACGGTAGAATATAGGTCTAGAAAAACAAGAATTCATTAACTTGGAACCACTCTGTTAGGACACAGAACTTACCATCCCCAAAAGACATTAGCGAGGAGGTGAGTTCACTGCTAGCGTGGATGAGTCAGAGTTTTCAATCAGTTCATTCATTTGACACCTTCCTGGCAATTTGTCTTTCTACCCTCAATATGTTGAATCAGAATTTACATGTTAATAAGATACCTAGGGTTTCTAATTTTTTTTTTTAATTCTGTAAGCCAATGAGTCAGACCGAGAGTCAGAATTGACTTGAAGGAAGTGAACTTGTTTTTAAAGGAAGGACCAGAGGACACACAACTCACCGAAGCTCCGGGTCATGTTGGGAAGAAGTCCAGTGGAGTCCAGGACAATGGGGAAAATGGTGGTCACAGAGCTGGGCTCACTTATGTCCACAAGGCTGGTGAATCGACTCCTGCCTCACCCCTGAGCAATAGGAGCCAGGTGGTAGCAGTTAAATGAGAGGAGTCAGGATGCCCCCATGACCTAGTGATCGGTTAGGTCAGAGGTACAGCCAAGGGAGTCCGGAAGGGACTTGACCGGAAGGGAGTCCTGAGATGGTTAATGGAGTAGAATGCGCCAAGGGTCAAAGGTGATGGACAGCAAAGAACACTGTCTAAAATCTACACCACCAGCCCCAAAGGCAAGAGTGGCAAAGCTGGAAGTTGAGGGTGGTCGCACTGATAAACAGTCAGAATTTCTCCAGCTAAATTTCTGATTCGGAATTCTAATCAGTGGATTCTTAGTGGTCCCTAGGACCTCCAATATGATATAGCCCTGTGCAAATACATACTGTATTAAATCTTGGAGTCCTTCCCCAATGAGACCTTTGACCCTTCACTTGAGAGTTCATAAACTCGGAAAAGGGAAACAGTCATTTCAAGGAACTGTTAGATATAAGTTCTAAGCTGGCTTCATTGCCAGCCTTATCCCAGCTCCTTCCTGCTCCCACAGAGATAGCACGTTTGATAGAATGCTGCACTGAGTTCGCAGGAACACACCTCAACTTGGCATAAACTCTCAGGAAGACCTTTGGAGCAAATCTATATTGGGCCCTTCCTGCCATGAAAGATATAGCTCCAAAAGAGATAGACAACTATACTGCATAGTTGTTTTAATTTATTTTGCTCACAGAGCCTTAGCCAACATCACTCTCTGAGGACCTACAGAATAACCAGCGCACAGGTAGAGAATTCCATACAACACTGAAGACCGCAAGGTGCGAGTCGATGTAGGCCCATAAACATGGGGTCCAGCAGCCCAATTATGTATCCTATCGGTCAGAAGCAGCTGGCCTTCTAGTGTAATAAGATGACTTTCTAAGGGCATAGCTAAAACTGTTCAAAAACAACCCTGCAAGAACAGGATAGCGAGCTTCAGGACAGGTTTGCTCCTTGGCCCTCTGCTCTCTCTCTCCTCATTCTTCTCATCATGCCAGCCTGATCATCCCTTATATTTCAGCTCTATGTGCTCAAAGCAAACCAAACCCATGGCTAGTAAGCCGATTTGGAGACACAGTGACCCTATCGGACAAAGAGAAATTTCCCCATACTGTTTCCAAAGTTGTAACTCTTTACAGAAGCTGATTGCTGCAGCTGCCTCCTGTGAAGTTGTTGGGGGATTCCAAAGGCTGACTTTTTGGTTAGCAGCCGAGCACTTTAATGACGATGCCACCAGGATTCCTTCTGTGTGCTGAAGACTCTCAGTTCTGTATCTCCATGTAAGACTTCCCTCTGACCTGCAGACTCATTCCACTGCTCCCACCTCACTGGTGCGTCTGACCAACATCTCAGAGTGGATGTGTGTGAAGCGGCACTCCTCCTCCTCACCCTCCCTCACACCGGCTTCACTTTCGACCTTCCCCATCTTCACGGAAGGCAACTCTATCTTCCCAGTGACTCATCTGTGTCTGCTGTTTCATCAAAATATATGCAGAATTAGATTACTTCTCACTTCCTCTGCTGTTACCACCCAAGTAGGAGCTCTGGTAATTCTAGAACTTCTTCAGTAACTTCCCAGTAGGGCTCCTGGATTTGATCTTTGCCTCCAATGATTTGTTTTCAATCCTGTAACCCCAGGGATCCCTTTAAAAGGGAAGCTAGACCATGCTATTCTGTTCAAAACCACGTGGTAGCTCTCCATTTTGCGTAGGATTAAAGTCATAGTGGGTTACATGATCTCCCCACCGTTACCCCTTAGCTTTCCCATTTCTGCTCCTCCCTCCCTCTGCTCCGCCCGCACTTTCTTCCCACACACAGGCACACTTCTGTCATAACCTTGCTGGACCACCTCTCCCATCTGTTGGGAATGCTCTTTCCCCGGTTACCTTTATGGCCCATTCCCAATTTCTATAAGTCTTTCTCAGATGTCACTTTCCCAGTGTTCTCTACTTTGACCAATTGTTAAGGGCTGAATTATGTCTCTTTCCCCACCCCCTCCACCCCCACTAAAAGACATGCTAATTTCCTGGCTCTTGTATCCATGGATGTGATCCTGTTTTGAAATAGGTTTTTTCTTTTTATGTCAATAAACTCATACCAGTGTAGGCTGAATCCTATACCCAATCACTTTGGAGTTGTAAAAATCCAGGTTCAATACAAAGACATCCATGGAGATAGGTGCCCATGTGAGGACTATCTAACTTCTAGAACAGAAAGAAAATAAATTTCTATTCTTTAAAACCGCCCACTTGCGATATACCGTATCCACTCGTGTAAGCCAAGGGTTTTCAGCACATATTTAATGCTTTTTTTAATAGATAGACTTTTCCATTGTTGTCAGTGGTTTTCTTTTTTTAATGATTTTATTGAGGACTCTTACAGCTCTTATAACATTCAATACATCATTTGTATCAAGCATGTTGCTGTATTCATCTCCAAATCTTTTCTCCTTGACCCCTTGTCATAAGCTCCTCTTTTCTCCTTTTTTTCCATAAATCATTTTATTGGGGGCTCATACAACTCCTACCATGATCCGTACATACATCAATTGTATGTAGGCCACATTTGCACACTTGTTGCCATATTTCATGCTGTTTTGTGGTAACATTAGGTATCTCAGCTGATTTTCTGGTCACTTATACTCGAGTATATATGGTATTTCATTAAGGCATCACTAGGTCACTAAGATCTCAATGCCAACTCTTAGTGACTCTGTAGACTAGTATAAAACCGCCCCTATGCGATTCTGAGACTGTTAGAGGAGTAGAAAGCCCCATCTTTCTGCTGAAGCGAGGCTGGTGGCTTCACACTGCTAGCCTTTCAGATCCCAGTGGGGCGCTAGGGTAAACAGGGGAGCGGGGTGAGAACGTAACGGAGCTAATCCTTTATGCTCATAAATGAAGTCTGGAAAGCTGACTCTGGTGGGGAAGGTCCTCACAATTATGAGATATGAATAAACCTTAATATGCATTCTCATCGTTCGACATAGTGCCTCCAATAACCCTCCATAAAGGAAATGTCATAAAGAAGCTACCATAAAAGATGCCTCATGCCTGTGTCTGGCTAGTCCTGTACCTAGAGGTTATCTGTAAATAAAGCAATCTGGTTCTACAGCCACAGCCCACCGTAAAATGTAGCAGGCCCCTGGGGAGGGTTCAGGGGTCAATTAGCACTCGGTGGGGATGATGACTCTATTACTCATGGCTTGTCTGTTACATTATTACTGGCTTATGATATGACCCATGGACTGTAATGTGTTAGCTATGTGATGTGCATGCCTTATGGAAGGTCTGTGGGTCCTATTGCTATATATACCCATTGGGAAATACATTCACTCTCTTGGTCCTGACATAGGAGTTTCTGTGTCCCACAGTCTGTCTTCTTTACCACAGGATCTATTCAAGTGTTGAGGACCTCTTATACCTGGACAGAACTCAGAACCACTAAACCACCAGGGCTGCTCTCGAGGGCGACACGTTAAAGATTGGAAAACCACCAGCCCTGAGCACTCCGCTTCTCTTGGCTGTGCGCTATGTCTTCCTTTTCCTCAAACTTCATCAGCACTCACTGTGCTATACAATGTAAGCCTCGTTCATTAATCAGACTCTGACTTGACCAAACTGCAGAGACTGTAAATCTCTATGGAAGCAAATGGCCATGTCTTTCTTCCAAGAAGTGGCTGGGCGGGTTGAGCTCCTGATCTTTTAGTTCACAATATACAACAAATCGTCAAAAATATAACACCAAACCAAACCAGGAAAACCCTTATTGCCATGAAGTCAGTTCTAATACATAAAGTACAACGGCCCCTGTGGCTTCTGAGACGATGTATCTTTACGGGACTAGAACGCCGTATCTTTCTCCCCCCCAAGCAGCGGATGGTTTTGAACTGCTGATCTTAACACAAGGTCCCAATGTGTCTGCTACACCACGCGGGTCGATGCTGGTCAACAGTGGAGTGCAAGTGTAAGAATTGTCATGCATCGTCTGTTTAAGCACACCAGGGTGTAAACTCCACAAAGACTGGGATTGTTGTCCATCTTGTTCATGTGGCAGGCATTCGGTAAGTGTTTCCCCGTGTCTGGGGTACCTGAGAGAGCACAGCAGGGTGATGGCTAGAGAGTGATCGAGGAGGGTCCATTTATCTAAAGCTCTTTATCTGAGCTCTTTCCTGGAAGACAATGGCTATGTCTGACTCATCCACATTGTGCACCGCCTGGAGACCCAAAAAGGACTAGTTGAAATGTGTTTATTGAACCAGAGGCCTGGTCATCATTGCTATAAAAACCCAAACTAAAAGAGAACCCCAACTCACTGCCCTTGGGTCTATGTCAACTCACAGTGACCCCGAAGGACAGGGCAGTCGCTCAGGTTTTGCCCTCAGAGTGGCTGGTGGTTTCAGTCTGCCGACCTGGAGGGCAGCAGCTACATCACAGTGGTCCTACCAACTCACTAGCTTATTGGCTTCTTTTGTTTATTTATATATTTATAATTTTATTGGGGGCTCTTACAGCTACTACAACATTCAGTACATCATTTGTATCAAGCACATTTGCACACATGCTGCCACATACATTTCCAAACATTCTCCACTTGAACCCTTGGTACAAACTCCTCTTTGAAAAAAAAAACAACCTCTTCTTTCTCCTCCTCCCACTTTTTTTAATGAATCATTTTATTGGGGGTTCATACAACTCCCATCACAATCCATACATACATCAATTGTATGCTGGCCACATTTACACACTTATTACCATCATCACTCTCAAAACATCCTCCCTCCCTCCGGGCCCCCAGTATCAGCTTCCTATATTACCCTTCCTACCCCCCTTCCCCTTGAACCCTTAGTAATTTACAAATTGTTATTTTTTTCATACTGTACACTGTACAATGTGTCCCAATACTCGCTTCCCTGTTGTCCGTGTCCCAGAGAGGAGGTTCCGTGTAGATCCCTGAAGCTGGTTCTCCCTTTCTATTCCACCATCCCTCCACCCTCCTGGTATTACCACTCCTATTACTAGTCTTGATGGATCATCCATCCTAAGTTTTATTTGCTCTTTTTAATACTTACTTGGTCATCACACGGCCCTGGGCCCTTCACATTTCTGCTTTTTATATTTGCCAAAATTCTCTTACATAAGAGAGGTGACACACCAAAGTCTATCTGCCTTTTGACAACGATGACTGCTTCTCTTTGGTGTTGTCCCAGTTGAAGAGGAACAGAGCCTCAGTGGAGAGCCAGATGTCGCCAGTCTTCAGAGAAAGGTGAAGAAGATTCCAGGGAAAATCTGAGTTTTGAACCAATGGGTTAAATAGATGGATCCATATTTGAGTTTGCTATTAAAAAATGTATAATCAAAACCATTCTAAGGTATCTTCTAATTAGACACAATTCATGCCAGGGGGAAAGTGTTTAAATAGAATTTAGGTGGTTACCTGTGGCAGTCACCGATCTGTGTCAATTTCAGCACTGGAAGTGTAGGGGTTTGGTCTAGCCTTTCAATTTGGAGATAGCCAATGAGGCCTCTGTGTGGCATGACTTTCTCCTGAGAACTCTGGGAAGTCTCGCAGTATTTCCCAATTGGAGGTGAAAGATTTAACTCAGTTCCTGGGAGTTCGCTTGACTGACAAGACAAGATGGCAGCATAGACCCCGGGTCCTAGGAACTGGAGGAGCCGTTGGAGAAACGACATGGGCTTACCCTGATGGAACCAGATCTCTGAAGCCAGAAAAGCCACAGAGAGCCCCCTGCCAGCGCTGAGATGCTTCTACCACCAATGGATCCTGCTGATGGACCCTGAGCCTGGCAAATGAGGAGTCATGGGGAGACCCCTGCCAGTGCTGGGATGCTTCTACTGCCACTGGATACTCAAGACTCTGCACCCACTGGCCTGTGATTGTACATGTGCTTCGTGAGTCAGAAAGAGACTTTATAGACTGGTATTGGACATTGGACTAATATGCAACCTATGATCTTGGGCTGGATTGGGTTGGAATGCTTTCTCAATGTTCCATTCCTCTTGTATATAAACCTTTCCCTTACATCCATATGCGTGTTTATGAATTTGTGTCTCTAGTCTACCCGGACTAACCCGTTACCTGTGGAGAGCTGTAAGTCTGCTTTGAGAATGAGGTCAAGCTAGCTAACACCAAGGTCCTGCTCCCGTCAGATATGGAGAGTCTGATCTTGAAAAACATTAAAGACATTTTTTTTAACCTTAGATGCTGTCTTCTTTTGAAGGACACGTCCTCTTAAAGGAGCCGCTGCTGATGTTGCTAGGGACCGTCAAGTCAGTCCCCAGCACTTCGGTGCCCAGCAAAACAGAACCCTGGCCAGACCTGGGCCGGCCTCACCATTGTCATGATAGAAGTGGCATGTCCACTGTCTTTCTGAAATAAAGTCCCGCCTTTTTCAAGCCAGGCTATTATGGTGTGAATCCCATGGACACAAAACATCCAGAGTAGATAAATCCATCAAGATAAACTTAGATCAGTAACTGCCAGGGGATGGGGTACCAAAGTGTGTGTGTGTGTGTGTGTGTGTGTGTGTGTGTGTGTGTGTGTATGAGAGAGAGAGACAGAGAGAGAGAGAGACAGAGAGAGGAGGAGGATGGGGGCTGAGGGAAACAACTCAAATTCAATTCCATTGAGTTGATCCTGGTTTACACGGACGCTGTATAGGATTTCCCAGGGGGGGAATCTTCATGGAGCAGACAGTCTCAACTTTCTCCCAGCAACGTGGCTGTACCACTGGCCTTGCAGTTAGCAGTCCAACACCAGAGCCACTACTTGAACTACTTGGGGATATGGGAGTGGAAGAGTTAAAAAACAAAAGCAAACATGTGGTGGCTCAGGGGGAAATGTTCTAAATTGACCGACACCTCCATTTTTATGAACATTTTCCCTTGTAGCTCTTCCTGACCCCCAAATCAGATATTTGTACCCTGGCAGGGGCAAACGCACTGCCCAGGGGCTCTGCTCCCCGGAGAAACAGCGCTGGGATAGGCAGTCATTGGCTTCTGACTTATTGCTCAACCGGTTTTGATCTACAGAAAGACTCTCTTAAGTTAATGATTCATCCAAGCATAGTTAATAAGTTAGGTCTTTTTAGATTCATATTAATAAAGTTACTGAAAAGAAAAACTTAGCAACTGTCAGATCCCCAAAGTTGATACAGAGAGTATAAAGCATTGTGTGGAATCTCAAAAACATTCTGGCAAGATCTGCTGGATAATAGTAGAAAGAAAGTATTCAACGAACCACAGGGTTTTAAAAGGAGACTCCAAGTTGGTAATTGTGGAAACAAGGACAGAGGAGCCTAGGGTTCAAATATCTTGCTCAAGCCCTGAGTTCTATTTTCCATCACAGTTAAGTTTCTTTCTTCCTCCTCCTTCTAGCTATACCTACCTGCCAGTGCCCCTGACTTTCTCCCAATTCTCTTGAAAACAACCAAAGCATAAAGAAAATGTTACATTTTGATTGTTCAGAGTCATGTTACACTTTTTAAATTAAAGAAACTTTCTCTCTCTCTCTTTTTTTTTTTTGGCATCACTGCCCTCTGGTGGGAGTGGGAGGCCCAGCCTGGCTCCTGGAGAGCTGCTGCTGGATTTGAACTACCAACCCAGTGGGCCGCAGTTCCACACTCAACCACTATGCCACCAGGGCTCAGCTCTAAAGAAACTTTCATTTGACAAATGATAACCAGGGCTGAGCAGATAATCTGAAAAACTGGAGAGTTTAAAGAAGAATACGACACCAGAGTTGAAGGAAGACACGCTGGTCATCTCTGATGTACAAATAACACAATGTTGAAAATGAAGAAGACTAGAAGGATTTACTAAAGAGGATCAAAGACTACAGCCTCCACATAAAGGAAAAAAAATCCTCACAGCTAGATCAATAAGCACGCTACATGAAGAAGAGATCGAAGTTGTCAAAGATTTCATTTTACTTGGATCTACAATCAAAGCTCCATGAAGCCCAGTCAAGAAATCAAAAAACATGTCACACTGAGTAAGTGTGCTGTAAAAGACCTCCTTAAAGTGTTGAAAAGCAAAGCTGTCTCTTTGAGGACTACATTGGGCCTGCTCCAGGATGGCATTTTAAATGACTTTGTGTGCATGTGAAAGCTGAGTAAAAAAAACCAAAGTAGAATCGATGCATCTGCGGTATGGTGCTGCTGAAGAATATCAAACATGCTGTTAGCAAAACAAACAAATTTATCTTGGGAGAGGTACAGCTAGAGTGCTCAGAAGCCATGATGGTAGACTTGTCTCACTTACTTTGGACGCGTTCTCAAGAGAGCCCAGCCCTGGAAAAAGACATTCTACTTGGTAAAGTCACATATAGATTCAATGCCACTGTGTCCTTTCCAACTCATATGAGCCAATAGAGAATACAACTGCTTCTTCAGATTTCTAAGACCGTCAATCTTTATGGGACAAATAGCGTCATCTTTCTGTCTAGGAGTGACTGGTTGTCTGGTCCCTTATGTCTCACTCATTGTGCCTTTGATAAAGTAGAGGGCCCGTGTTCGTCCAGGTAGACTAGAGAAACAAATCCAGGGAGACTCCCATGTGTGTAAAAGGGAGTTTTATATCCAAGAGTAATTGTTTGCCTTTGCTTTTGTTAAATTTTATTTTTATTTTAGTAATTGTATATTTAGAAAACACTTCGCCTAATCCAGATCAAGTCCATATGTTCAATATTGGCCCATATGTCCGATACTGGTTCATAAATTCCTCTTCAGACTCACATAACACATGCACTGAGGCCAAATGCAGGGCGATCACAGGCCTGTGAGTGGGAAGTCTTGTGGATCCAGTGGCAGTGGAAGCATCTCCAGGACGCTGTCTGCTGTCAGCATGACTCCATGTGGCTTATCAACAGGAAAGTGAAGTAGAGGGAGAGTTTGTGTCCACCTCCAGGGAGGAAAACAGGTGTTCCCACAATCCGCAGGAGAAGGCCACGCCCACACAGAAGCAAATTGGCTATGACCTGATTGATGGGCTAGACTCTGGCCCTTCACTCAAGTTCATAGGAGATGATGTCACTGCCACAGCCAGTAAAAAAAGGAGAAAGACCCTCTTGAGACAGATAGCTACAGGACAGACTCAGCTGCACCTAACAACTTTTAAGTTTAAAACAGCTTTTCAGAGGCTGGTTTCTGAGAAGCAACTCAATGTGGGGTGGAAACCCCTGAGTGGTATGAACGGTCCACATGCTCAGATACGACTGGAAAGGTTGGAGGTTGCACTCCGTACAGATGGGAAATAATAAACAAAAGAAGCACTGCCATTGAGTGGGGTCTGAATCGTAGCGACCCTCCAGGACAGGGAGCCTGTGTGGGTTTCCAAGATGATACATCTTTTTCCCAAGGCACAGCTGGTGGTTAGCAACCCTATACGTAAGCCCCTACCCCACCCAGGCTCCTCCACACAGATCCGCGGCACCTTGAAAGAAAGGTCTGTCGGTCCCCTTGCAACACTATGAGCCAATGAAAACCCCACGAAGCGTAGGTCTCTTCTGACACACACAGGTCCCCCGGAGCCGGACTCAATGACAACTGGTTAAATTTGGGGTGGGGACAATTCTACCTTACACACCTGGCTAGGCCAGAGCATGTATACGGGTACAGATAAGAGCTGGAAACACAGGGAATCCAGGACAGAGAAGCCCCTCAGGAACAATAGTGAGAGTAGCCATCCCAGGAGGTGAGGGTAAGGTAGGGGGAGAAAGGGGGAACCAATCACAATGATCTATCTAGAACCCCCTTCCAGGGGGATGGACGACAGAGAAGAGGGTGAAGGGAGGCAGTAGTCAGTGTAAGACATGATAACATAATAATAATTGATAAATTATCAAGGGTTTGTGAGGGAGGGAAGAGGAAAATGAGAAGCTGATACCAAGGGCTCAAGTAGAAAAAAAATGTTTTGAAAATGATGGCAACAAATGTACAAATGTGCTTGATGCAATGGATGGATATATGGATTGCGCTAAGAGTTATATGAGCCTCTAATAAAATGATTAAAATAAAAAAAATTGGGGTGGGGACATGACAGAATTGTTTGACTTGTTTGTAAACTGACCAACAACTCTTAGGATGGCTTTTGGACAGTCTAAAGCACTGATAGAAAGTGGGTGATAATGTGCATGTGTTGTCATTTATTTGATAGTATATAATACCTCCCTGTTTTGCCTAGAGAAAAACAACAGATGGGTTCATAAAGGTTTTATAGTAGCAAAATGAGGTGTGTGAACTGTGGCAAGCCCTTTAGCCTCTTCGGAAGTCTGACGGCAAACCCTTGAGAGTGCGCATCAGAGTCACGCTCTGCGCCAACTTCTTGTAGGGCTTTTGGGAACGTGAAAGAAAACCAGAACTTAATGAACATCAATCACATAGCTTCCTAATAAGCACTGGGCTCAACATGTATAATAATTTATCAAGCTACATCTCCATAGCAATCCGAAGAATTAGATGTTATTATACGCATTTATAGATGAGGCTAAGTTTCTTAAACTGAACCCACCCAGGTACTATGAGGCCAATGTACCGTAAACATCCTTCTCTTACTCATTGTGCTGTGGGTGGCAATTAGCTACCTGTGAATTGTCTAACTTAGGACAACCCCATGTGCCAGGGGCCTTAAAAAATCATGGGGAGGGGCTGAGCCCCGGTGGTATAGTGGTTGTGCGCGGGACTGCGGCCCACTGGGACGGAGGTTCAATTCCAGCGGTGGGGCTGGGCCTCCTGCTCCCACCGCCGGAGAGCAGTGATGCCCCCTCTCCCCCAAAAAAAATCATGGGGAAAATTCCATGATCTTTTCATTCCATTTGTCCAGCCATATTTTGAAGTCTCCTGTCCCGCTCCATCTCCATTGGTTCCAACTCATAGCTTTCCTGTGCACAACAGACTGAAACCCTGGCCAGTGCTAGACATCACCACAATCATTGTTATGTGTGAGCCCATCATTACAACCACTGTGTTATTCCATCTTGAAGGTCTTCTTTTTTTTTTTGGGGGGGGGGGGAGGGGGACATCACTGCCCTCTGGTGGTGGGAGTAGGAGGTCCAGCCTTCGCTCCTGTGGAGCCGCTGCTGGAATTGAACCTCCATCCCAGTGGGCTGCAGTCCTGCGCACAGCCACTGCGCCACCGGGGTTCAGACAAAAGTCTTCTGTTCTGTCGACCCTCTACCAAACAAGAAGTCTTTCGGCAGGGACTGGTCCCTCCTGGGAACAAGTCCAACCCATGTCAGACAAAGGAAGTCTTCCTATCCTTACTTCTAAAGAGTCCTTCTCCCAAGACACATCTGCTCCAATAATCGTTAGATATTTAGTTCGTAGGTTTTCCTTTGGCCTCCTTGGCAAGTAGACAGCATCGTCAATGCTAGAGCTCCACCTGGTGGTTTTGCTGTTCACCGTCGTGGGGGGCCGCTAACGAGAGAGAGCTGTTCTGCTATGGGGGCTGGGCCTGCTTCCACCTGAATGAGAAAAGCAGTGGCACAGGCGCTTCAGGTGTTTTCCATAGAAAACATTACAATGGCATCATAATGATGAAGGTATGATTCCCTAGGTATTTCTGAGGCTAAATCATCTGAAGTAAGCCAGATTCGACTGTTTCTGATCTGTAGAAATGGCGATTTCTTAGGATAGAGTTTAATCATTGTTGCTACATAGGGAATAATTAAAAGTCTAAGTAGATAAATAGGTCAAAAACAATCATACCGGGGTTACCCAGTGCTCGCACGCACGCCGGCTTTCTCGTGGACGCCCTCCCAGCCCTCGCCTTCCCCGGTCACCATGGCAGACGCGTTCGCGGGCACCTGGAAGCTGGTGGACAGCAAGAATTTCGATGACTACATGAAGTCGATCGGTGTGGGGTTTGCTACCAGGCAGGTGGGTAGTATGACCAAGCCCACCATCATCATTGAAGTGAATGGAGAAAACATCACCGTCAAGACGCAGAGCACCTTTAAGAGCACGGAGATCACCTTCAAGCTGGGGGTGGAGTTTGACGAGACCACGGCGGATGACCGAAAGGTCAAGTCCACTGTGACGCTAGATGGCGGCAAACTTGTCCACACGCAAAAATGGGATGGGCAGGTGACGACTCTTGTCCGAGAACTGAGTGATGGGAAGCTCATCCTGACGCTCACCCACGGCAGCGTGGTCAGCACACGCACCTACGAGAAAGAGGCATGACGGACTGCTCGGCCAACCAGCGACCACTGGACTCGGCGCCAGACTGCCTCATTTGCCCCCCTCTGGCATTTTGTATAAATTCACTTTGGTTGGGGAGTCCTGGGATCAGGTGGCACCAGCCCAGTCTGGTTCCCACTGTGTGTGCTTGCTTTTTTAACTGTCTCCACAAGGTGCTCTGAGGACAATAAAGGAAAGCTCAAGGCCCAAAAAAAACCAAACAAACAAAAAAAAACAATCATACCTATAGAGGCGTGAACTTTAAGAACAGATACTGCGACCTTGAACTGCATACTTAACATGATGAAGACACACGTTTATATTATACATTCTACCACAACGAATTTTTTTTTAAAAAAGATATGTTTGTGGCCTGAAAGACTAGGAAGTCTCTCCCCATATTTAGTCCAAACTCACAAATTTTAACAATTAGGGTTGTTTTTCTCATCTCCCATAAAATAGAGCACACAAAATGGAGTAACTGTGAGCAATTAAAAAGGCTGACAAGAGGCCACCAAGAACAAAGAAGTAGATAACTGGCCGGGGACCAAGGCTATCAGACTAAACATTTAAGGTTATGCCTCTTGTTGGACGGAACACTCATAGCAACCATGACTCTGGCAACATATTCCCGCTATATATATATATATATCGCTATATCTATATATCTATATATATATCTCCAGCCCAGAGTCCAAACCGGAGAGCTTCTGACCACTGCAATGGAGCAGACCTCTCCCTCCCTCATTCTTAGTAAGTCTTGTCTGCCTTTTCTTAACTTTCTTTTTTCGAATTACTGCGACCACCACCTCCGCCCCTGCCCTGCCACCGAATCACTGCCCTGGTGGGAGTAGGAAGCCCAGCCTTGCTTCTGGAGAGCTGCTGCTGGATTTGAACCGTCAACCCTGTGGGCCGCAGTCCCGCACACAACCACTGCTCCACCAGGGCTCAGCACCTTTTCTTAACTTTCTATTGATGTGTGTAAATGCCCACAGGAATAAACTGGTTAAAAGACTGGTGGGCTCATGGAGTGTGCTGTGCTCATCAGATGACCTGGCTGTCACTGGAGGAAGCTTAGCGCCTGATGCCCTGGTGCATAAGCCCACAGATTGCTAAGCCACTTCCGGGGAAGACAATAGACTGCACGATTGCTGCCCCAGAACACATTACAGCCGATCCTAAAGTCTGCTCTCACTGCTTTCAACCTGAAGCTCCCGGCCTTGCCTCGACCAGAAACACGTGGTATCAACGTATCTGTTCTTTCACCCAGACCTTCCATTGCCTTCCAGACTCTGGAGAAAGATCCACCCGAAAATCCTCAGAGATCCCTGGGCGTGTAGATTGAAGCACTGTTCAGGGATCCCTGGGGGTTCAGATCACAGCACCGGTCAGGGATCCCTGGGTTCAGATCACAGCACCGGTCAGGGATCCCTGGGTTCAGATCACAGCACCGGTCAGGGATCCCTGGGTTCAGATCACAGCACCGGTCAGGGATCCCTGGGTTCAGATCACAGCACCGGTCAGGGATCCCTGGGTTCAGATCACAGCACCGGTCAGGGATCCCTGGGTTCAGATCACAGCACCGTTCTCCTCTTAGCACGGCCCTCGGAGTGAGGCCACATCAGGGCTTCTGAACTACCAACCAAGGGCTCCTGGCTTCACACATTACAATTCTGGAAAATGTGATGAGACCTAACCATTGGGCCATCTCCTGCCTCAAACTCCCTCATCTGATTTTTTCAAAAAAAAAAAAAAAACACCCAAATTTAAGAGTTGAATACTTTATGCTGAAGGCTGCAGGTAAAAAGTAAGCGAGTAACATTACTTGCCTTCACAGAGAAATGTCCTTTAAGTGTGAAAATTGCTTTGTAACACTCCCCGGGACAGGGCTGAGGCGTGAGGTCCAGGACTCCAGAGAAACAAAGGCACTGTGCACAAAAGACAGCTAATTCTTCCCACAACCTGTCAGCTTCTCCAACACACCCAGAATGGTGGGGGGAAATCATTCATAGCGAGATACACCTGGTTAGGGACTGCTGGGGAGGACGTGAACTGGTCCAAAGCTCTTGTTCAAGACTTTGTCATTATGTATCACAATTGTAATTACGGCTCGCAGTCAACTAATTCTCCTGCAAGAATCTATGGTAAGAAAGCTGGTCAGAAAAATTCATATACAAATATCTTATTGCAGTTGTATTTACAATACTAGGAAGCAACATAGGAACCGATAGGATTATTAAATCAAGTGTGAAACATCCTGAGCTTAACTATTATACCTTATAAATCATATATTCAAAGAACAGAAAGAAAGTGCTCATAGTACAGTAGTATATATTTGTCTATATGTATACACACATATTTGTCTATATGTATATACACATCACAGATGAGAGTCTATCCAAAAGTATTGCTACAGAATCATCACAGAAGCCTTTAGTAAACAGAAATAGCACACCCAGCAGCCACTGCCCCTCCACAGAGCCTCCCTCTCCGTCTGTGTGCTTGTGGAGTTTGCGTCTCTCCCGAGGCCCACCCCACACCCCTCAGCCCCAGAAGAATTTTGTTCTTTCACTCACACTACATCAAAACAGGAGCTTTGGCATCTGCCAAGGACTCAAATCGTGTTCCTTTTCCATGTTCTTTGAGTTGGGGAAGAAAAACCACCCGAAGGTGTCAGGTCGGGCTGCAGGGCAGATAAGGAAGCTTTCCCAATGAAAGTCTGGAAGGATAATCCTTCCTGCTCGCACTGGACAAGGAGACGCGTTGCTATGAAGGAAAAATAACTCTTTGGCACGACTGCCCTAGTTGTTTTTTTTAGAAACCAATGAAGTTTTCCCTTTTCCACTACGCCACTGGGGTTCAGCCCCCCCCTTTTTTTTTGATATAATTTGTGTTTTATTTTCTTCCAGGCAACTTTTCCTTCAGCCTTTAAGGACTCAAATCTTCACATGGGGAGTGGGTGGCGTGGCACATACATGCAGGTCTAAGTTGGGGTGGGTGTTGGGTGCTTCTGGGTTTCACTAGAATCATTTCTGACTACCTAGCATGACTAGCAGGACTCACACGACAATGTGGTTTCACCTACAGCTTGGAGAGCACGTGTATGTCAAAGACACTTGCTTCAGGAATGGCTCCAGCCTCCATGATGTTTTGAATTCCCGTCTTTCCGAGACTTGCCTGTGGACTCGGGGATAAGCTGGGGGAGCCTGGGTCCCTTTTGGCTCAACAGTTGTTTTTCTGTTTCTTTGTCATCCGGAAGCAAAAACCCAAGGGATCACATTTCCATTTTCTTACAACTTCTCCCTAGGTAATCCTCAGTATGATCCTGTGTCCCGTGAGACAATCTATCAAGATCACACCTTTGGGACACCAAAATACAGTCACCATGACCTCCTGAGCCAACCTCTTTGCCATGGATTTACTTGGCACTGTAGATCCCATCGGTTTTGGGTTGGACCTCCTTTCTAGAAGACACCCTAAAGCGACTAGGAAGAGTCTCCTCCTGAGAGAACGTGTCTGCCCCTGTCCACATGTTTAAATACATTTCCTGGGGAATCAATGGGGTGTGTGTGATCTGGAACCGTAGTGGGAACCTTGTTTTGACATACCCACCCACAGACGGCCCTCTGGCAGGCACACCTGGGAGGTGCTAATAGAGCACACGCGAAAAAGTTGGCAGTTTAAATTTGCCAACAGAGATCTCGGAAGACAGGCCTGAAGCTCTGCTTCTGAAAGGTCACAGCTTGGGAACCCTCGGGGCAGCCTCCCTGTACACACACGGCTGCCATGAGTCTGAATCGACGCCATTCTAAAAACTAACTAGCGACAATATCGCTTTAGAGCTAACGATTCTAACGTTAGTGATTATACCTGGTTGGTGGAATTATAGTTTTAAATTTTGTTGTTGTTTCGTTTTGGGGGCATCACTGCCCTCTGGTGGGAGTGCGAGGCCCAGCCTTGCTCCTGGAGAGCTGCTGCTGGATATGAACTGCCAACCCAGTGGACTGCAGTCCCACACGCAACCACTATGCCACTGGGGCTCAGCCCTAGTTTAAAACTTTTTATAATATGCATGCATAACTTTTCTTTTTTAATTTAATTAATTAATTAATTAATTTTTAGGCATCACTGCCCTCAGGTGGTGGGAGTAGGAGGCCCAGCCTTTGCACCTGAGAGCCGGAATTGAACCTCCGTCCCAGTGGGCCGCAGTCCCGCGCACAACCACTACACCACCAGGGCTCAGCCCGCATAACTTTTCATAATCACAAAAGCATGTGTCCTACAAAAGTCATTTAATTGGCAAAGTCTGCCAAACTTCCCTTTCATCATTGTGACATTGAATTTAGAGACTGAATAGTAGATTCTATCAGACTCTAATGTGGATACATAACTGAACACATGTTTAATGTTTCATAATTGTGTGGTGATTTTTAATGGTTTTCGGAATCCTCCCTATGTTACAAAACGATAGGAAAATAATTGTGAGGAAATTTTATGTGTGTGGGTGAGTGTGTGTATGTGTGTGTGTGTGTGTGTGGCTGTCAAATTCTACAGCCTCTAGAAGGTTTAGTTTGAGCTGTTCTTTTTAAAGGTCCCCATTGAAGGGAAACCATTTTGAAGTTTACCCTTCTTTCTGTGGCCAGAGCCAACAGTGTTGGGAGTATAATGGGGCGTGATATAATTGTGGCGGTTACATAAGCTCTTGTCAACTTGTGAAGGAGTGGCGTCTAGCCTGTCAGTTAGGTCATAGCCAAGGAGGCCTCCTGAGGATTCTGGCAATTCCTGTCTCCCTCCCAGGAGGAGGGACATGCATTCTCCCTGTGAGACATTTCTGCTGACAAACCACATGGAGATATGCTGATGGAACCAGAGCCCTGGAGTTTTAGAAGCCACGTGGAGACCCACATCAGTGCTGAGATTCTTCCACCTCCACTGGATCCACAAGACTTCCCATCCACTGGCCTGTGACCTTCCTGCATTTGGCATCATTTCATGTGTTCTGTGAGTCTGAAGAGGCATTTATGGACTGACATTGGACATAGGGGCTAATATAAACTTATTAACTTGATCTGGGCTGGGCTAGGATGTTTTCTCATTATACAATTGCTCTTTTATATAAAACTCTTTCGTCTACACATGAGTATTTATGAATTTGTTTCTCTAGACTAACCCAGACTAACACAATAATCAAATAGCACATATTTCCCAAAAGTTAGCATCCTGCATCTTGAGATAGTACTAAGACTTTAACTCTCACCAATAGCTTTAGAATCATCACATTAATCATTTTGCACCTTCAAAACAAACAAGAGGAAAATCCCAGTTTGTGAGAGAAAAGTGATGAGTTAGAATATGACAAAAGCAGTGCTCGCTTCGGCAGCACATATACTGGAATATGACGAAAGCGGTGTGCTACAGCTCCATGTCGTGGACATGCCTCATAAAACAGGTGGGGAGGGGACTCAGCATGTAAAGCCCTGTGGGATGGATCTCATTATCCCTACTTCACAGGTGGATAAAAAACAAAGACCACCAACAGTTTCCAGGAGGTTGACTCTGACTCACGGTGAGCCAGAATGGTGCCCTCTGGAATTTTCGGTGGCTGAGTTTGGGACAGTAGCTTGCCTGGCCTTTCTTCAGCTGTGCCTCTAGGTGGACGAGGACCAGTAACCTGTCTGCAAAAGGGATTCCATGCTGCAGTGGCCTTCCCCTCTGGGGAGAGTCTCACCCTAAGAGAGGAGAGTTGAAGGGGAAGGTTTCTGTGCTAGCTCTGACAGGGCCATGTTTGAGAACCAACCCAGAGCTCCCCAATGCATCGAAAACAGAGGCTTAAATTCACCCACTTAAAAATGATTGAAAATAAATTAAGTATCAAATGACACCATGAATTTTCTAAAGCTCCTTGAGCCACATAGGAAAGCTCAGTATTACTTTAAATATATCACATGTGAAAATAATGTAAGTTATTCACGAGTTGTTTGCTCAGATATCTTTCAAGAACCTTCCTGAAGCATGTATTTAAACCTTACACTTGAATTCGACATTTTCCCCCAAGCCTAACAAGCAGATATTTGTTCTCCCCAAGACTTTTTATAATACCTCTGTTATCCTCCTGGCACTCTCCGAAGTCATCCTATTCAATTACCAACTGCCTTCCTAATCCAATTCTTCCTCCTGAGATGAAGGCCCTTTCTGAAGTTAGTTTGAAGGCTTACAAACAGCCCCGCAGGAGCCCCAAATGGGCTCAACTTGTAAACTTTACATTGGTCACAACTTTAAATGAATTCATCAGTCTCCCAGAAAAGCTCTGATTCATGTCACTGACAGATTCTCTGTTCCCGGCTCTGCCCCTGCCGAGCGTCATTAAGCTGAATGGGAATTTAGCAGATGTGAGCCACACACAGTGAACAAACTCTTCAAAACAGCTATTACTCTTCTGATCAAGAGTTGACTTTGTTAGAGGGGAAAACGAGTGGTGAAAGCATGGATCTGGTCTTTGTTCTCAGCATTGGTGGGGGAAATCAGCCTCTTGTCTCCAAATTGAATCATAGTTTCATTCAGGGATGAAAGAAGACTGGATATTGCTGCCTAATTTCAATAATCCCTTTCAGGCCATCTAAAGAGCATGCCGGGGTTCACAAACATTAAATGACACTCAAAGTTTATTTAACGCAAGTGCACTTAACTATCAAAAAGTAGTGCTGAAGAGAGGGGATGCTAAAAGTGAGATTTGCGGAGGAACACCGGTCACTGCTCCTTGCACCCCATTTCCTTCTTGAAATCTCTGCAATCTCAGGGAGAACGGAGTCACAGTTGAAGGACAGGCAGAAACCATCCTTTGGGAAATGGGCTTCATGGATCCAAGAAAAAGTGGTGGATTCATGCTCAGATTCTCTCTCAGATGGAAAAATAGCACACACGTTCAAGTTTTGTATCCTACTATCAGCAGCAGGAAGTACGAGGCATCAACACCAAAACATAAAATCTGTCATCAAGAAAGACCAGTCACTAGATATTGGCATCGTGGTTGGGGGAGGGTTAATGAAAATGAGGGGAAGCCCTCAATTAGACGGAATCAACCTAACACTTCAAACATCATAAACATGCAGATGGTGAAGGAACAAACAACAGTATCTTTCTTACTCTACATGAGCCTCTGACCCGGAACCTATACCAGTCAACACACATCTACCCATAAGATCGCATCCTGCACGCACCAAGTAATTGAGTCGAGTATGGCCTCACTTTTTTGACAGCTTCGTTGGATAAAATGATCGACGCATTCTTTTACGTCGCTGCTAAAACCATAGTCCCTAGTTAAGCTTCCAACAGGGTGCTCTCTAAGCAAAGACATACTGGCAAAGAATAGCAGCAGCGAGGTTCTATGAAGATACCCCAAAAGCACCAGTTAAGAGCCCATTCTCCTGGCACCTAACGGCTGAAACCCAGACCTGAACAAACACAAAGCTGGGTCTACCTGACTGCTCTTTTTGCTTGAATGTCTTACTTCACAAATGGCTGCGCAACTTGGCAATTTCCCGTGCCGTGGGTAATCCAGACGCACCAGGTCTCTGCAGTGAGAATGACACATAGATTTGTCTTCTGAAAGAGAAAACACATCAGGGTTCAGGTTAGATGCAGCCTGGACAAGGCCTCTGCAGCCAGGACAGGGAGATCTAAGAGCCCCAAACAAAATCAGCTTCTGACCGGGAGAAATACCCAAACGCAATTGTATAAGGCCCATCCATTCACAACAGTATCAGAACCATTTCAATTTCGGCTGTCTCGGCTTCTTCTGAAATTCAAACAATACCAGTGAACCTATTTCACCAAAGCAGAAGGAGGTTGTTGTAAATCAATTTTTTTCTTTTGCATTTTTTCACCTAAGTCAACATTTTATTTTTTTCATTTTAAAAATCATTTTTATTGTCATTTTAGGGTTAAAAGCATACATGGCATGACAAATTTTTTCGTGTCTGGCTGTATAACCTAGTCTCACTAGTATAGAGTTACATCCTGTCTCAAGCTTGGAAGAAAATATGCCTTGTCTATATGATTTTGTTATTTAAAATTTGAGTGCTAACAGAGCAATAGGCACATATATAACACAGAATTGTACAGTCTCTATGTTGTAGACTATGTTATTTGCATAGATTTCTCAAAGATAACATTAAAGCATGTATTTACAGAACTTTAGACAAAATGATAATCCTGGAAATCTGCAGCTTTCTTTCTAGTGAGAAGCACCTTTTCAGGAACGAGAGGGTTATGCTGAATGTATTGTGCTGTGAGCACTTTAATTTCATTACCCAGCACATCCATGTTATTTCATTACATACGTCTATAAAGCTATACGAGGAAAAACTCATTTTAATTAATTAAAAGTCACTATTTTAATGGATAACATTTAGTGGTCTTTGATCCACTCAGGTTGGACAGTGGCCAGTAGGAAATCAGTGTGGTGGCCTTCACTTGAACAATGGCTTATTTCCTTTATCTAAAAGAAGTATTTCTATTACCCCAGCCCCACCCACCCCCTTCCCTGAATGGCCCATTGTGACCCACTTCTTGGGTTCATCCATGTTACAGTCTATGTCAGGACTTCATCCCTTTCTAAGAGGGAACACTCTTCATTGTATGTGGTTATCCGCCCATCAGTTGATGGACACTTAGGTTGCTTCTGCTTTGGGGTTATTGTGGATCATGAATATGCATGCACACATCTTGGTAGACGCACGTTTTCCATTCTCTTGACAATATCCCTAGGAGAGGAACCACTGAGACGTATGGCAATCCTGTGTTTAGTTTTCTAAGGAACCACAGTGCTAGTTCCCAACATAAATACTTTAGAAAGAGCTCGCTCAGTCACATCACAGCACACAGTTAAGAACTTCTACCACTCTAGTGATCAACACATAGAAGTCTCTAAATACCAGGCTAGTAATAGAACCCATTTTAAAAAGGTCTCATATTGTGAAATACTTAAGGGAACTTAGCATGAAATTGATTTACATATTAAAGTAGTGTCAGGGCAAGAAAAACCTTGGGGAAAATGAAAGAGTGAGTTTATTTTTAATCCAGCCAAGAACAAAAGTCTTTTTTAAAAATCACTTTATTGGGGGCTCCTACAACGTTTTTCACAATCAATAAATACATCTATTATATGCAAAACATATTTGTACATTTGTTGCCATCATCATTCTCAAAACATTTTATTTCTACTTAAGCCCTTGGTATGCGTTCCTCGTATTTCCCCTCCCTTCCTGTTCCCCCTCCCTCATGGACCCTTGATAATTTAGAAACTATTGTTATTTTGTGATATTGTACACTCTCTGATGTCTTCCTTCTCCCACTTCCCTGTTGTTCATACTCCAAGGAGGAGGTTATATGTAGATCTTTGTAGTTGGTTCCCCTTTTTTACCCCACCTTCCCTCCACCCTCCCGGACAAAACAGTCTTTATCATCATTATTATAAAAATATTTTATAATAATTAAGCACATATGAGGGCACAGAGGCCAGAATAACCAAATGGTATCTAGAGATGACCTAAAAACCACTCTCTTGAGTCAAACTCAATTAATTTGCAGAGACTTACACGTTTATGTTCTCAAACAAATGGGGTAGAAATTAGTTTCAGGACTCGTGCCAGTAAAGGATGCAGAGAATGAAGTTGTAGTCTCCCTTATTGGGAGAGTGGATAAGAGAAGAAACAAACACTTACAGTTTAGTGTGCCAAGTGCTACTTGCAGGCTGGGACGTGGGACAGGCATCTAAGTCAGACTGGCCAAGACAAGAAAGGTCCCTGAAGGAGGGCACTCTTGACTTGAGCCTTAGACGTCGTGAATTAGACGTCGTGAATCAGCCAATGGTGATGAGGAGCATGCCGGTCAGAAGAAACATCCCCTGCAAGTGATGGCGTTAGGATTGAAGCACAGAGGCTAATAACAGAGCTGTTGGTCAGGGCTAGTTCTAGAAAGTGCATGTTGGATCAGGTAAGCAAAGCAGGAGTGTGAAAAGTTATGCCGGCTCAAACCAGAGGGCAATAGAAACAACAGAAGATTTTAGGCTGACGCGAGAGGAAATCAGGTCTCGCTTGTGAAAATTCCATCTGGGACGGTTCAAGAGAAGAAGATGACTTAAAAATTTCTTTCATCAACTTCACTAATAATGATAATAAAAATGATTAGAATCCCTAATCATTTTTGAATCGACACTACTGCCAATAACCATAAAAATAAAATGCACATGCCCTTCCAATGCATTCCAAATATGTATTGATCATTTTCTACACGAGCTCCCATGCTTTGCTGTGATGTGCTGCCAACCTGATTCATATTAAGCCAACAGGACAGAGAAGAATGACCCCACGGGGGTTCCTGGGTTGTCACCCTTACTGGGATGGGGTTGCCTGGGCTCTCTCTCAAGGATCGGGCGGTGGGTTTGAAGCTGTGGAGTGCTCAATCAAACCCCCAGTGTTGTTTACTACTCTGTGAGTGCGTCCGACATTCGAAAGGATGATACGGAAGAGTAAATATAAATAGAATGCCCACTAGCTTCTCAGTCCCCCATGGATTGCCTTGCACACCTGGGGCGGGTACTCACCTAGTACGGGTCAAGACCCCTGTCCTGAGTCATCTTCACAGTATTCAAGGGCTATGCTGGAGCCCCAGCTTGGTTGTGACCTCTAGTGACCTTAAGTACAACCGACTGACGCCCCACACAGCCTGGCTGCCATCGTCCTCACTGTTGTGGCTGTTGGAGTCGTGTTGGAGCCATCCTGCAATCCACCTCATGGAAGGTCTTCCTCTTTTCTTTTTTTTTTTTTAAATCTTTGGCTGAGCTTCTGGTTTACCACGCAAGACGTCCTTTTCCAGAAACACATCCTGATCCCATATCCAAAGACAGCCCTGTAGAGCTCCTCATCTATCCAACAGTCAGATGGGATGTGCGAGAAAGGGGTGGAGGCCACGTGCATCTGACTTCCGCTTCACCAGGACAGACAGGTCCCCACCCTGCACGCTTCTTCGCCCTGTTCGGACACCAGCCATTCCACCCCACCCCCAGCCCCCCATTTGACTTGTCAGCTGGGTTTGACTCAGTGGCCTCACGGGATCCACAGACCCTACTCACCATGGTGGGGGCTCATGGGGGAAATTAGCAAGTCACCACAAGCCCGGGTCCGAAACCATGCAGGACAGGAGCACCTCTCCTGAGCCAGCACTTGAAGTGCTGTCTGGTCCTCAGCCTCTCTCTGCCTCACTGTCCCATGGTCCCACCTTGTCTGTGTGTGTGTGTGTGTGTGTGTGTGGAGGGGGGGGGGTGCTCTGACGTCAGCCACTTCATACAGGAATCTAAGGGCCTTTCTTGCCAGGAATTCGCTCGGTTCCTGCTTCCGAGACAGCTCTTTAAATATACCAGGAAATGGCAGTCCAAACAGATCGGTCTCCTCCGTTCTCCATATTTCTCCCACCCATTCAATGGATGGGAGGTACCAAGACAGGGATCAACTGCCATATTTAAGCCACTTCATGTCACTCCAGACAATTTCTTATTTCAAATCCTTTCTTCTTTCAACCCTCTGTGCACCATTGTTTGTTTTTGTTCATTTTGGTCTTGTCCAAGAATGTCCTTTCTTATCTGAAAACCAGAGGTGGGTTTTAGCACACATTATGAATGCAGCTGGACAGCTGCAGCTACTAGCTCTTGGCTTGGCCTTTTGACTCCACCGGCTACTCTTCGGGCATCTGCTTCTGTCAAGACGGGCAGCCGTGGAAAGATGATGGAGCCGCCCCATGCTGTCCTTTGGACGGCTATGAGTCAGAATCTATTCAGGGACAGTGGATTTCCTATGAGTTATCTAACAGCTACTGGGAAAGAGAAAAGTGGGAGACATACTCCTTTCTCCTTCCTCCCTCTCTTCCCTCCTCCCTTCCCTTCTTTCCTTCCTTCCCTCCCCATTCATTTCCATGAAAGCCACACTTGCATGGGGTTGAGAGGAAGGTTCCACCCGTGGGAGCCGGCACTTCCTGGCTCCCCCAGGCACCGTACAGGTGGGGCCCCCTGACTCAGTCCCACCCACAATGCTTCTTCCAGCGCTGCAAGCTGGAGTCCATTCCTCCTGCTCCCCACGAACGACTTGGGAGTCATGGAAGTCATGCTTGGAAGCCCTTGACTCTTTTTAGGAAGAATCTGAACTGCAAAACACATGTCCTTGTTATTTATAACCAGTCACACGATGCGGGAGGGAATGTGGCATCTGTTATGGAAAATTCAGTCTACTGCACTGTCCTGGAATAGAAAGAAGCTGCACGGCGGGGTTGTCTCCATCCTTTGTGTGACGCCTGCAACCTTTGAAAGCACATTTGTCTATTGGAACTAAAGCTTCTTGTGAGTTGTCTTCTAAACCAACTCAGATGGCCGAGGAACCCAAGCAGCAGGCCCTGGCGCACACAGCCCTAGCCCGGAGGGCCAGCTGGGACTTCTGGCAACATCAAAGGCCCAAGCAAGTTGAACCAACGTGGAGACTCATTCCGCCGTCCAGCAGCCCCAATGCCATCAGACACTTCTGAACCAAGGGACGCCTATACCGGGAACATGGGCTTTCTTGACCTGCAAGTTGATTTTGCCCAAGAGCTTATAAATTGCAGTTCCCACCTCCGAGTCCTGACCTTATTGTGAGACAGACAGCTGAGATGGGGACAGGCTGAGAGGGCTGGGCCCTGCCAACCTGTGACCTTGCAGCGTGACTCAGAGGCACCAGGCAGGAAGTCCGGCCTCCGTCCATTCACTCCTTGTTTCCCTAACTCTCCAATTGGTCATGGCTTTGCTTGGCTCACAGCTTTGCCCCTGCAAGGCCCTCGTATGTTTGCATCCAGGTTCGCCTGCAAAGCCCCTCGGGAGAGATGGAGGGGCCTCCCGGGGCCCACAAGTTGATGGGAGCTGCCCCCACTGCAGGCACAGAGGATGGGAAGTCAGGCTGCCCAGCTACTTGCGTGAATCTTGGAAAACGTTTTCCCTTCGCTTGGTCTCATTTTTGCTTGCTATAAAACTGAGGGGAGCAACAGTTCCCAACTCAATGTTTTAATGAACTATAGAAATGATCCCTGAAAGTAGTCTTTTACTCAGTGTTTTTAAAAGTTGTTTTTACACACACACACACACACACACACACACACAAAACCCAATTGATGCCAATTCATTAGGGGGTGTACAATTTCATGATATTAATTTCATTGATGATCTCACTGAGTTGTTCTTTTTCTTCTCCTTTGTTTTATTTATTTATTGTTTTCATACAAAAGACTCTTCTTTTTTTATTAAACACTTTTACTGGGGACTCTTACATCTCTTATCGCAATCCGTACACTCCTCCAGTGTGTCAGGCACATTTGCACATATGTCACCATCATAATTTTCAAAGCATTCTCTTCCCACCTGAGCCCCTGATACCAGCTTCCCATTTCTTCCCCCTCCCTAAGAAATCTTGATAAGTTAAGGATTATTATTTCCACATCTTACACGTCCTCCATTGCCTCTCACCTACTTTTCTGTTGTTCTTCCCCATGGGAGGGTGTTAGAGATTGATCCTTATGCAAAGGCTTCTTTTTAAATGTAACACAGGCTCCAAAAAAAAAAAAACACTTCCTTCTAACTACAGGTGGAAACAGGTGCTCCAGCACGGAATCCCAACGTTTAATCAGGAATAGGCTCATGTGTCGCCCTCTGCTCTGTCACAAAGAACCGCTTATTTCTGTGAGATTCCTTGGTTCTGTCTGTGGCCGGCGGGGAGGGGACCCCTCACGGCCTTTGCTTTTAGCTCGGTTTTTTTTCTTTGCTCTTCTTTTTGTTACTCCATGAAGGTCTGACCTTCCTTACCCAGTCCCTTGGTTTACTTCATGGATGCTTTCTGGGACTTCTTGCCAGCTTCATGGCCTGACATGGTGGGACTGCTCCTCCCTTACGGGTGTCCCCAAAAGTGGTCACCTCACCTCATCCTCCTGAATTCACGCTGGCCAAGTGCGCAGACTCTTAGCAGGTGTTCCACGGGGTCCTTGCTGCTGCTTGACTGAGCAGGAAGTCGGCTTGACGACGACTTCAAAGCATATTAGGAAACCCCACTTCACACTATCCATTAGCTGATGCTGTCTCAGGTTGGCAGGAAGTAAACTGTTGGAACTATCATAAAAAATTTTGAGTGGGACCGTTTTCTACTTGGCTTTACAATCAGCTGTCCATCGAGAGAGAGAGAGAGAGAGAGAGAGAGAGAGAGAGAGAGAGAGAGAGAGAGGAGAGAGAGAGAGAAAGGCTGTTTGGTGACACCTTGCCTTGGACGTGGGGCTTTTTCAAGGGGTTTCTCCCAGACGGATGTCTTCCTACTGGTTAGAAAGCCTACTCTGTCGCTGTGATTTTCTGGCTTTGAGGCAGACTTGCCTTTTGGCAAGCCCTCAGGGAAGCCCGCCGTGGGAGACGGCATTGTTTCTCTCTTCCCCAGGCAGAGGGGAGCCAATTTCACAGCCAGACCCTGTCATGGGGAGCGGCTACTACTGGGTGGCAAAATGGCACCAGAATAGCATCTCGTATTTCTCAGCTGGGTCTGTCATTTATCAGCCGTGTGGTCTGCGTTCTCAGTTTTCACCTCTGTAAAAGAAGGGGCACTTCTGGATGACCTCTTTCACCCCCCACCCCACCCCCACTCCCCCCGCAAGTTCTTGTAAATGCTCCAATTGCCTCTGAGATTCTTAAATTGGAGTTTGCAAGCCCTGGGGTGGGCGAGAGAGATGCCCCAGAATCCACACAAAGCCACAGGATAATCTTGGTTTTGCTGAGCAGCCACTGTTTTTAAGTGTTAAAATGAAATTTGGTTATGTTTTTTTTAATTATTATTTTTTCCACTGAATTGCCTTGCCCCTTTGTCAACAACCAGTTGTACCAAGAATATGTGAATTTACTTGTAAACTCTCTCATCTACCTGAGTATTTCTTTAAGTACTCCCACGATTCTATCAGTCATAGTCAGAATTGACTTGAAGGCAGTGTTTTTTTTTGTTGTTGTTGTTTACTGAAGGCCAGAAGCCATGAGCTTCCAGGGAATGAATGAATTTAGTTCTTAAAAACATCCTAGGGCTGAGCCCCCGTGGCGTAGTGGTTGTGCGCAGGACTGCGGCCCACTAGGACGGAGGTTCAATTCCAGCAGTGGGGCTGGGCGTCCTACTCCCACCACCGGAGAGCAGTGATGCCCCCCCCCAAAAAAAAACCATCCTAAGTATATGTATGGATTGTGATGAGTTATACAAGCCCCAATAAAATGATTTTTAAAAAACCCCACCATTCTAAGCCATAGATACTACCACTATCCTTCTTAACATAAGTAATTTTATTGACATGTAATTCGCATATCATCCAGTTTAATCATTCACTCTAAGCTGTCTATAATATTCTCTACTGGCCTCTAGGTTCTAACATCCATGGCTACACAGCACATGCAGATGAGATTCATGATAGAAGGGTTGACTAAGGAAGTTAACAGGTTGTCATGGCAGTGAGAAAAAGCTCTTGTTTATCAGGACGTGTGACAAAGTTCTTTCAAGTCTAGTAAGTGCTGAAAGGAGGACACCCCTGCACTGGAAGGCTCAAGCTGAAGGGGCTTCGCTCAAGCAGACCCAGCTCCCTGAATGAAGTACCCAGAGGATCCCACCCCAGTAAGCCTCAGCCCAATGCACTCCGCTCCGCTTCCATGGGTCACCAGCCCAGCTGCTCAACTCAGTGCCCTGAGACACAACTCTGCTGGGCATTTCTCACGGCCTGTCCAACGTGCTCGCTCTGTGGATTGGGAAATTCCCCACCCTGGCTCCTACATCTGCTGCTGTGACTCCTCTGCTCGTGGAGCTGCCTTCTGGATCCACGAGCTTCATCGGGCAGCCATCTCGGGTCCAGGGAACATGCATGCTCAACCCGGAGCTCCTCGCTTCTGCTGGTGATAAGATGCTTCCTCCTGCTTCTCAGAGAGCTTCTTTCACACGCTGCAGGAAGGTACCTGAGGGAAGCCTGTTGACGATGACTCACAGGTGACTGCTATCAGCATCTCTCCCCACTTACTTCCCAGACCCGGGCAGGCAAACACTGGGCGATGGGAGTTAGAGACTTGGACCAGAAGAGCCCTATGTCAACCTTCCTATTGAGAAGAGTGCGTAGTCATCAACACAATCGAGTTCAGAACATTGCCTTCTTGTTCTCGCTGTGGTCACCTCTGCATTTCCCCCCACCTCCCCTGCCATGCCCCCGGGTAATTGTTTATTTTCATGACGTTCATTTTATTCATTTTGCCCCTAGCTAGTTATTAAACTAGTTACTGGCTTTATAGAGTTGTCATCCTGGATTTCATATAATAAAAAAAATCACACAAAGCGCCAACAGAAAGCAAATGAAGAATAAACAACAACAAGGACAGAACAAGAGAAAGGTCTCAATCGGAAAAAGAGCAGAAATCATGAAAACTGAAACGACTGTAAAATGGGTTCAAAAGGAGATGCACCGGTAAGGTGTTACATTTTAACCTCACCACATCTGCCCAAATCGACCGTGTCTGCAGGCCAGGCCACATACGTCCCTGGACTATGGTCAGAGGGGTGTCCCTTGAGGTTTACTCAAACTGGATTTGGGGTTTCCACCATCACCCATATCTTTCTGGAAAAATTACTATCATTTTTATTTGGTGGACACAGGTGAGCACAAGGACTAGGACCGTGGCTTGAGGCCCTACTGGTTAACTCCATCTTGGTAAAATGGGAGGGCAGTGAAAATGAGGAAGGTCTTCAACAAGATGGACACCATGGCTACCTCTGTGGGCTCAGGCATAAGGATGGTGCACATCTGTGCCATGCTCCCTTCTGTCATGCACAGGGTCTCTATAGGTCCCAGTTGCCTCCATGGCACATAACAATTAATATCACAGCCTAGAAAGCCCTATGAAAGCTCTAAGGTGTCATATAGGGTCACTATCAATTGGGATCAATTTGACTGCACTCAACATTTGTGGCAATTACATATTTTCATGTCAATTTTATAAATAAGTATAGGGATGGAGTCTAGTCTCTCAATCAGGTCACAGTTTGATGATGCCTGCTTGTAGGTATGGCCTTCTCATGAGGTTTCTGGGAACTTCCCAGAGCTGAGCCCTGCGAGACTCCCTCTCTCACTCTGCTTCACCTTTCTGTTGACAAACCATGTGAAGCCACACTGAGAACACACCAAGCCATGGGGTGGAGACCTGAACCCACCTTGTGATGCTTCCACCACCATTGGATCCACAAAACTTTTCACTTACGGATCTGTGATCTTCCTGCATTCTGCATCATTGCATGGGGCTGCATGAGTCTGAAAAGACATTTGTGGACTAGTGTGGACTTAAAGGCTAATATCAGACTTACTGACTTGATCTGGACTGGGCTAGGATGCTTTCTTGATAATCAATTACTCTTTGGTACAAAGCTCTTTCTTTTTTGAAGTCATTTTATTGGGGGCTCTTATAGCTCTTATCACAATCCATCCATCCATCCATTGTGTCAAGCACTTTTGTACATACGCTTCCATCATCATTTTCAAAATATTTTCTTTCTATTTGAATCCTGGGCATCAGCTCATTTTTTTCTTTCCCTCCCTCCCTCCTGAACTCTTGATAAATGATAAATTATTGTTATTATTTTCATATCTTACATCATGCTCTGTCTCCCTTCACCCACTTTTCTCATACTCATCCCTGGGTGTTTTATGTCGATCATTGTGATTGGTTCCCCCTTCCTCCCCCAACCTTCCCTAAAGCTCTTAGCATATATCAGTGTCTCTGAATTTGTTTCTCTAGTCTACTCAGCCTAACACAACTATCATCTACCTATCTATTATCTATCTATCTATCTATCTATCTACCTTAGTTTACCATAATTTTTTTTGTTTTTTGGGCATCACTGCCCTCTGGTGGTGGGAGAGGAGGCCCAGCCTTCCTGGTGGATTTGAACTTCCATCCCAGTGGGCCGCAGTCCCGCGCACAACCACTATGTCACCGGGGCTCAGCCCAGTTTACCACAATTTAAAAGTAAGTCAGCAGCTCTCAAAAGAAGGGTAGCCCCCTCTCTGGGCCCCTGCACTGAGTCTGGACACACCCATAAGTAAAGCGAGAGATTTTCTTCTAGGGGGGGTGCTGTGCCTCAGAAGGGTAGAGAGGCAGAGAGGGAACTCGAGACCTCAGAGAGCCCAGGCCGAGAGAGTGGCCTGGCACTGAAGGAGCAGCCGTGTTCTTTAGAAACATCGCTCTGGGAGGCGCTCATAGGCATAAGAGGGAAGGCGGACTAAAGGCTTGAGAGTAGGTCAACCAGCTACAGTAGAAACCCGGACCTCCATGCTAATCCGTGCTAGAAGGAGTGTTGAGATGCTATGCAGCTGAGTTCTGAATCAAAGTTTCCCATATGAAATAACCGAAAATGGATAGATGCATTCTTGACCCCCAAGTTTTTACCCTCACCTTGCCTAACATTACACGGAAACTTCAAAGTAAATAAATGTGGAGTTAAATATTATTTTATTTTATTTTTGGCATCACTGCCTCTGGTGGTCGTGGGCACTACCCAGCATTGCTCCTGAGAGCCGCTGCTGGATTTGAACTGCCAAACCCGCGAGCCGCAGTCCCTCACTCAACCACTTACGCCACCGGGGTTCGGCCCAAATAATATAATTTAAATAAGAAACACAACATTAAAAAGTTTTTAACAACTACAGCACAGGCCGTACCTTGAGATGGATGAAGACAGGAATATGGATCTGTGGACACGGATGTGGAGAGGGAGTATGGAGAGAGGCCTTGTTTGGAAGGGGAATGCCCTTCCATCAACTCCACTGGTAGCTGCATTTCAGGAGTTTTTTCCCCGCTCTTCTTTGACTTTTTTCACTAGGACCTGGCTGGCTTTCTTTTCTTTTTAATTAATTAATTAATTATTTTTATTTTAGGCATCACTGCCCTCTGGTGGTGGGAGTAGAGGCCCAACCTTTACTCCTGTGAGCTGGAATTGAACCTCCGTCCCAGTGGGCCGCAGTCCTGCGCACAACCACTACGCCACCGGGCCTCAGCCCCTGGCTGGCTTTCTTTAAAAAAATGTCTAAGGTGGTCTGCTGTGGGTGTTTCCTTACCTGCTTTCTGGGAGGCTTGGATAAATTATCTGTTGCTAACACAGCTAACCAGTTCCTTATCATGAGGACTCTTTTCAGAAAATTCTCTTTTAGGACCCATGTTTTTAAAGCTAAAAACAGTACAAAAAGCCACAAAAGACAAAACCTAAGAAAATTAGAGTAAAACTCTTGGAACACAGCTGCAAAAGGTTTAAACAATGCGTACTAACAATGCCAATTGTGACCTCAGCATGGGCTAACTGCTTTTGTTGATAAAAATCATGTGCGTCGGGTTTCATCCTGATATTCCATTTGCGCTCTGAAGCAACACTGCCTTGGCATTTTGCATCAAAATCCAATCGTGTCGCGCCCTGATGCCATCGAGCACCGGGTTCCCCTGTAGCAAGGGGCAGCAGCAGTCCTGGGCAGGGGCTTGGGTCTCCCTTCTCCCTCACCCAGCTTCCCCAGCTCTTCTCATCTGTCCAGGAGCTGGAGTAGGCACAGGAGAGGGGGAGACCACTTTGTTATTTGTCCCTGCTGGTTTTTGTTGTTGTTGCTTTTCTGAAGTCATCCTAGAGTTCAGTCTTTGGTCTAAGTCTATAAGGGACTATGAGTATGTGCAAATTTATAAACTTCTGCTGGGTGCTCGGAGCCCGGGGAGCATCCTGGGTTACCTGTCGGACCGCTAACCTCCAGGTCAGCAGTTCAAAATCACTAGTCACTTCCCAGGTGGAAAAAAAAAACACAACAGGTTTTCTACACCTGTCAAAATGTATTAGTTTTTTAAACAATTGTCCCTGTAGTTAGTAAGAACAAAAACATTTTTTGGTAAGCCAAGCTGACATGTATCAATCTACCTGTAATCCTAAAACTCTGGGGGTTTTTCCTTTAAAAAAAACAAGGTCTTGACTCCAGCTTCACCGACCCGGTCGCCCGCTGCCCCGCCACCAGAGTTGCACCTTGGCCAACAACGAGCGCACCTTCATCGCCGTCAAGCCGGACGGCGTGCAGCGCGGCCTGGTGGGCGACATCATCAAGCGCTTTGAGCTGAAGGGCTTCCGCCTGGTGGCCATGAAGTTCGTGAAGGCCTCCGAGGAACACCTGAAGCAGCACTACAGTGATCTGAAAGACCGCCCCTTCTTCCCCGCGCTGGTGAAGCACATGAACTCGGGACCCATCGTGGCCATGGTCTGGGAGGGGCTGAATGTGGTGAAGACGGCATGGGTGATGCTGGGAGAGACCAACCCAGCCGATGCTAAGCCAGGCACCCTCTGAGGGGACTTCTGCCTTCAAGGTGGCAGGAACATCATTCATGGCAGTGATCAGTCAAAAGCGCCGAGAAAGAAATCAGCCTCTGGTTTAAGCCGGGGGAACTGGTGGACGACAAGTCTTGTGGCTACAGCTGAATCTATGAGTAAGAGGCGGACAAAGCAGTCCCATCCCCGTGGGCCCGTTGGCTCTGTGCCTGTCCTGTGTACCGCTCTTCCTCTGGGGTGGGAAGTGGTAGGAATGATGTCCTGTCTCCTTCCAAAACATGCTGGCCAATAAAATAACGCCTTTGGGGAAAAAAGAAAAACAACAAAAACAAGTGGGGCTGAACCCTGGTGGCGTAGTGGTTGTTCATGGGACTGCAGCCCACTGGGTTGAAGGTTCAAATTCAGCAGCAAGGCTAGACCTCCTACTCCCACCACGAGAGGGCAATGATGCCCCCAAAACCAAAACCAAAACCAAAACCAAAAAACCAACAACAACAAAAACAAGCATTTTAAAATTGTGAATTGGGTGGAGGCTTACCGAGCAGATGAGTTTTCTATTCAACAATCCATAGACACTGGGTTTCATCTCACTGCTTCCAATTCCCCCTAGGGCACACACCCCGTACCCTCCTTGTTTCCATTTCTTCTTCCCTGACCCTTCTGAACTTTGTCCTGGGGGGGAATGCTGCCTTTTTCTTTTGTTTGTTTGTTTGTTTGTTTGTTTGTTGTTGGGTTTTTTTGGGGGGGGCATCGCTGCCCTCTGGTGGGAGTAGGAGGCCCAGCCTTGGTCCTGGCTGAATTTGAACCGCCAAACCAGTGGGCCGCAGTCCCACACACAACCACTACACCACCAGGGCTCAGCCTAATGCTGCCTTTTTCATCTCAAGTGGTTATTCTAAGGAATATGATCCTCCCTCATGTTATTGTTCCCTTCATAAATCTATCTTTGCTTGATTTGAAAAAAAAAAAAGATGAAGAGCTGATACCAAGAGCTCAAGTAGAAAGCAAATGTTTTGAGAATGATAAGGACAACAATTGTGCTTGATATCATGGATGGAAGTATGGATTGTGATAAGAGTTGTTCGGGCCCCCATGGGGCTGAGCCCCGGTGGCGTAGTGGTTGTGCGCAGTACTGTGGCCCACTGGGTTGGAGGTTCAAATCCAGCAGTAAGGCTGGGGCTTCTACTCCCACCACTAGAGGGCAGGGATGCCCGCCCCCCACCAAAAAGAAAAAGAAAAAAAGAGTTGTTTGAGCCCCCAATAAAATTATTAAAAAGGAGAGAGTGACAGGTTCAGAAACCCACGCGACAGTTCTACTCTGTCCCATAGAATTGCTGAGAGTAGGAATTGAGTCGATGCCTATGTGGGAGACTGAAGGGGGACCAAGGTGCAACCTCCGAGGATGTCTGTGCAAGGGAGTCATCCTTCTAAGCAAATGAACAGAGAAGGAATTCCAGGAAAACACTGACAACTTCCTTGTCCTAGATGGCTTAGAAGCAGCACGGTTTCCTGGCTTAGCAGATGTGCTCTTTCAGCCACGTGGCGTGGCGAGACAAGAATGTCTTCCCAGGGAAGCAGAGCACCAGGATTGGCTCCAGGTACATTTGGTTGCCTCTTCGACCCTTTCTGGAGCATCGCGGTGTCAGTCCTTAGGCCCTTAGTTTCTGGAGTTGGTACCCTGGGCACTCCACTCCCATAGTGAAGGTCGCCAAGCCATTCCCAACTCTCTTTGTAGCTATGCTGAGACAGATCATTCAAATCTACAACGGGCCCCCAATCCTACAGTTGTTCTTGATCGGGAACTTGAAGAGGTGTGTGTTGTGGGCATGCACATGTGGGTGCTTTGCATGTGCACTCTGGCATAGGTGGGAGGGAGAGGATTGTCAGACAAAGGATTAAAAACTCTTAGTCACGTGCTTCATCAACAGCACTGAGCATGCAGCGTCTATGGGCCCAGCGCTATGACATTGACTGGGTGATGGAAAGAAACTTAGGCCTCCTCCCTGCCAGCTCCCCTTCATGGCCCCAGCAGGAGCTGAGATTAAAATAACAGATGCTACATCTGTGGAACAGAAGCTTCTGCAGTTACTGTTTCCCTTTTCTATGTTCTCAAAGGAATAAAAGGATGGTTTTGAGCCTGGAGACAAGCCACCCCAAGACGTCTGGAAGTTTTCAAAGGTGTTCTAGGTCTGTTGGACTTTTCAGATCTGTCTGGAAAACCATGTCAGACAATGAGGGGAGGACTTTCATTTCTCAGTGTTTGCTTTCATGCCTCCTGGTGTTTCAAAAGAGTTTGCCGCTTCTAAAGAGCTGGTAACTGGGACACTAAGGGGCTCGGAGCTTCAAAAATGGAGCAGTGCATCATCCCACAGAGACTGCCTTCTGTAGCGATGAGGCAACTAACCCAGCAAAAGGGCTGGGGAAGAGACCTGGGGGAGGGGTGGGGGCTGAGGGCTCTGCACACTAGTGGAGAGCTCAAATTCAGGCAGGGTTGAAACTAAACCCCATTTTCCCTAACAGTGTTAATTTTTGCATAAATGACCTGGGCAAACTATATAAGACCTATGAGACCCTGAAGCCCGCTCATCATTCAAAATAAAGTGGGATGGGAGAGAATAAGAATAAACTTGCAGTATCACAGGCATATAGTAGGCATTCGATATAGGGCAATGAAGAGCATAATGAAAATTTGAAAATGAATACATAGACCCTTAGAATGAAGACACTTCTGACACTACTCATGTCTTCTTTCTTTATGCACATGATATTACCCATGTCTTGTTCCAACATCAGGTAGCCAGGTTAGCACTTCCCAAAGAAGTCTTCTTTGCCTTGAACTTTATCCTGGGTGTATTGACCTTCTCTTAGTGTGTGGTTCTCATTAGTATACCCCCTGCACTGTGAGCCCATATTTGAAGAACCACATAGACCAGAACGGAGGGCGGTGATGGATAAGAGAAGTGCCATAATGTGATTGGGATCCTATTTCCCAACTGATGGAAAAGGAGAAGGAGGGTAAAAAGAGGAGCTGATACCAAGGTTTCAAATAGAAGGGGAATGTCTAGAAATGATGGCAACATATATACAAATATGATTGATACAATTGATGTATGGATTATTATTATAAGAGCTTTAAAAGCCCCTCCAAAAACAATCTTTTAAAAAAAGGAACATGAGGGCTGAGCCCTGGTGGCCTAACTGGTTGAGTGCAGGACTGTGGCCCGCGGGCTTGGTGGTTCAAATCCAGCGGCGGCTCTCTGGAGCAGCACTGGGTAGCGCCCATGACCACCAGAGGCAGTGATGCCCACAAACAAAAAAAAGGAACATGAAAACATTAAAAAAAAAAAAAAGAATCCCCACCTAATAGAAGGAAGAGCCTTTCTTGGCACTCATCGTTCACTGATTTATTTGATAAAGCTCTTTTAGCCATTGTCTTTCTAACTCCCACCAAATGATGAGTGGGACCATGCAGACAGGGTCCATTTCCTCTTTACCTGATGGGTAAGCAAAGGTGAGGGGAGCTGCTATTAGGACTCTATGATTCCGTTTGTGAGGGGATGTTCAAATGGGGTTCATTGTGATGGTAAAAACTCTAACATGGGGACTGGCTAATTTTGTCATTCTCATGCCTATAAGATGAGCTATGTCAGAAACAGCGATGGGGGAATCTCACTACCATCGAGAAAGAAGAGCCAGGAGTGGATTGTGTCCTTCAGATTCTGAGACTCCTGTACACTGAACCTGCTTGATCCAAGAGACCGACAGTTGTGACAGCAGAGATGTGGGGGTAGCATAAGCCATGGGAGTGGCGTTGCCAGGATCATTAAAAGCACAGACAGAGAGACTTCCAGGTCCACAGAGTGAGACACCTGAGTACCTTTGAGTAGGTTTGCTTGCAGAATGGGTAGCATCCAGGTTCTCAACCAGGGAAACTAGAGTCCAGTACCTTTGACGAAGGCTTGTGAAGGAGTGGAGTTCTCTTGTGCATTTATTGGTAGTGCTAAAAGAGCTTTGCAATGTTCTCCAAACAAGACAGCGACCAAGAGATCTGTGTCTGGACCAGGGCGAAACATGCCTTTGGGCAAGGCTAAAAAGAAGCTATATTGACCAAAGAATTGTGTACTGAGCATTTTCTGATCCTTAATGATATGCGAACTATGGATCCTATAATTGTGAGTATGTCTGTGAGTTTTGTGTGGTCATGGCAATGAGTCATTGAACTCAGAGAAGTTGAGAATGTAGTGAGAGGAATAGCTGGTGTGAGATGTGGAAGAGATTGAAGGGTGAGATAATATTGAATTTGATTTTCCTTCCCTCTGCTAAAGTCGGAAGAGATCAGACAATGGTCCCATGCCATTCTTATGACGTCCTTTGCTTCCTATGCTTAGCTTCCTTTCACCTTTAATTTGTCCATTTTGGTACTAACCCTGGCACAAGGGCACAATGGAGCATGACTATACCATGTAAAGGGCTTAAGTATCTGGTCCCAAGCAATGGTGGTTTCTCTTGGGAATGGCAAATGCAGGGACTACACTAGTTCCAGTTCGTGGGTCAGGTGGGGCTCAAATCTCTGCTTCATTTCAGGCCAGGAAACTTCTACACTAGTAGATTTGCCCAGACTCAACATCCTTCTGCAGATGAACCTGAAAGCCATTACTAAATCATTACCAAAGCAGCTAGGTAGATTTGAAAAATATTAGTCTGAATGAATAAATAAGAATTATTGGCAATTTTTAAAAAATGGGCCATACATCTATGGTCAATTTTTTTTTTTATTTCTTTTGTTTGTTTGGGCCTCACTGCCCTCTGGTGGTGGGAGTAGGAGGCCCAGCCCCACTGCTGGAATTGAACCTCCGTCCCAGTGGGCTGCAGTACCGTGCACAACCACTATGCCACCGGGGCTCAGCCCGGTCAATTGGTTTTTGAGGAGGGTGCCATATCCACTTCATAGAGAAAGAATAATAGTCTCACTAAGAGAGCTGGGACAATGGGTTTCCACCGACAAAAGGATGGAGTTCTACTTCACGCCCTATATAAAACTTAACTAAAATAAGCAAGCGACTTAATTATAAGCATTTAAACCAGCTGAACCCTGGTGGCGTAGTGGTTGAGTGCGGGACTGTGGCTCACTGGCTTGGGGGTTCAAATCCAGCAGCAGCTCTCCAGGAGCAAGGCTGGGCCTCCCACTCCCACCAGAGGGCAGTGATGCCCCCCCAAAAGAATTTAAACCATGTAGCTCTTTGATGTAAAGATAAGGGTTTTTGGTAACCAAGTCTTAGATATGACCCCCCAAAAATGCACAAACCACAAAGGATATGTGGATAAATTGGATTTCATCCAAATGAAAAATTTTGTAAGTATTTCATTATCCAATAAGATTATTTAAAAATTTTTCCTTATCATGAAAATGAAAAGACAACCTGCAAGAATGGGTAAAACATTTTTTTTCAAAATAATATATCCGATAAGAGCTCCATTTCCAGAATACTGCAAAAAGAGTTCCTCCAGCCCAAGATAAAAAAGACAGAAAGCTATTAAACAATGGACAAAAGACTTGAAGACATTTCTCTCAGGATGTACAACTGACCAATAAACACATGAAAAGATGCTCAGCCGCACGCATCATTCTGGAAATGTACATCAAAACCACAAGGAAACACCACTTGGTACCCACTAAAAAGGCGAAGAGTAAGAGAACAAATAGAAAATAACAAGTGCTGATCAAGATGGAGGGAAGTCCAAAAGAAACCCTCGTTCATTGTCGGTGGGAACGTTAAATGGCATAATTACTGTGGAAAACAATTGGGTGGGCTCAACAAAAGTCAAATTTAAAATTACCACAAAATTTACTCTGTGAGTAAATTTCCACCAAAATAAAGTATAATAAAATGGAGGCCTAGTTCAAATACACTCATTGTCATGCAGTTGATTCAGATTCACGGGGACCCTTCTGAACAGGGCAGGCCTGCTCTGAGCAGTTTCCGAGACAGTCAGTCTTTACAGGAGCAGTCAGTTCCATCTCTCCTTTTGAGCCACCGACCTTTGAGTGAGCAGCCCAGTACTCCCCCATGGCACCAGCAGGGTGTCTAAGCAATTCATATGGATGATGTGAAACCCATGACAACTGGAACTTGACGGACTGTCTTATTTTTTTCCAGGTGTCACAAACATTTCTACCTTTTTTTTTTTTTTAACCAATTGTGTTGGTGGAAGATAAAGTCATTTTCCTTCTCTAACAAGTTTCTGTCTTACACAGGTTCCAGTTTTCACAGGTTTTACTGTGTGGGCATATCCAATTTGATTGAACTTTGCTTTATTGTGCAGTACAGATATTGCTTCTTTAAAAACAAAATATAGGTGTATGGCAGATCTTGTGTTAAGCAGGTCTATTGGCGTCCTTTCCCCAGTAGTCTGTGTCTCTTCATGTTTCCATGTCACATATTGACAATTTTCACATTACAAGGGGTCTTCGAAAATTCAAGGAAAATTTGTATTATGAAAAAAAATTATTCATGAATTAAAAATATTTTAAAATACACTAACTTTTTACAACACATCTGTCTGAACAAGATCTAATTTGAGACACTCAGGGTAAGGCATCAGTTTGAAAAGAGTTCCTATTAAAAAAAAAAAAGAACAGAGTTCCTATACGAGCATATTAATTCTTCAGTTCTCAAAATGAACTAAGAATAAGCATCAAATTAATGGTGAAGCTTGGATGAAAGAATAGTGAAATTGTCAGTGGTTTATGAAAAGTTGTTGAGAACAATTCCCCAAAAAAATCAACAGCTTACAAACAGCTAACCCCTTCTAAGAAGGGACAAGAAGATGAGGCTCCAAATTGCTCATGATTCCCTATCAATATTCAGAGGGAAAAGAATCATGTTTGTGGCCTAGCTGAAAAGAAAAGAATCACGACTAAAAACACAGACATCTCAGTTGGTGCAGCTTACACAGTTCTGACTGCATAATTAAAGTTGAGCACACTTTCTGCTAGATGGGTCCCCCAAATATTGTGTCCAGATTACCTGCAGATAAGAGCGGGGCTTTCATTGGGCATTTTAAATAAGTGGGAAGATGATCCTAAAGCATTTCTTGGAAAAAGTGTAACAGGAGATTAAAAACATGAGTTAGCCAGTACAATCCTAAAGTCAAAACACAAAGTAATAATTACCAAGAGGTGGAAGTGATCCAGTAAAAGCAGAAGCAGACTGACAGAGAGCAAAGTCCATGCAAAGTTTTGGAAATGCTGAAAAAAATTTGTTTGTTGACTTTCTGAAGGGCCAAAGAACAATAACATTTACTTATTTTGATAACATTAGCCAAAATTTTGGCAGAAAAGCACTTAAGATGGATTCACCGGAGTGTCCTTCACCACAACCGTGATCCTATTCCTCTCACTGAGTCAGGTAATTTCACAAGGGAAATCATGGTATACCCATCTTACAGTCATGATTTGGGTCCTGACACTTTGACACTTTTTTTTTTGTTGTTTTTTAAACTTGAGAAATCTTTCATTTTGTTTAATTTGTTTTTGTTTTTTGGGCATCACTGCCCTCTGGTGGTGGGAGTAGGAGGCTCAGGCTTTGCTCCTGTGGAGCTGGAATTGAACCTCCATTCCAGTGGGCCGCAGTTCTGCGCACAACCACTACGCCATCGGGGCTCAGCCAGAAAAATCAGGACTGTGCAGTGTTTCCTTCTTTTGGGCGTAGGGTCGCTGTGGGTCAGGGCTGACTGGATGGCACCTAACAGCATTGGCAGAGGAGATGAGGTGAGAGCAATGCCAGTAAGCAGGGAGAACGCCACGGAAACAGGAAGCAGAAGTGGCAAAGACAGAGGCTTTCTTTCACAGCCCACACAGAGACAGGCTTCCCCTTTAGCCTTCTAGTTTCCCAAACTATGAGAAAATATACTTTATGGGTTATAGTGATATTTTGAGTAGTTATTCAAGGCATATATAATTTACCATAATATTTAAAAAATTTTTCTACTGCATACATCTTATACATACAATGGCTAGAACAAATTTTCTGATGAGCAACTTTTAAAAGCAGGTGAGGCATCCACGAGTCCTCTTTAAATAAAACCCTGGGTATTATTTGTATATTTAGCATTATTTTATACATAGGTCCTAGTGGAAATGAATTTAATCAAGTACTTAAATTAGAAAAAGTTTGCTCTCCAAAGTGATTCCAACTTCTCACTATGTTCTTTCTGAAATGATTCCACCAGCAGGCACAAAAGCAAGGTGTAGCCCAGCCCAGACGCCATGAGTCAGAAGAGGTTACAATGAACTGCATTTCCATGGTCGTGCGTTTCCATCCTGTTAGCACCTGCTTCTTTTGTTTTTCTTGAGCAGTTACTCAAGCAAGAGTTTCCAAATCAGCAAAGTGGTCCTTCCGGTCTGTCTCCAGTGTCTTAGTTGAGTTCATAGAAAATTGGCTGGACCGTGTTTGGTTCTGGGCACGGTTCTAGGGACATGGGAGCAAAACATGTTTCTCTTCTGGAGTCCACAATCTGCTGCTCAGACACGCTTCAGGACACAAAGATAAAGAAATAAATGACTACGGGGAGGGGGAAAGTGAGGAGCTGACACCAAGGGCTCAAGTAGAAAGAAAGTGTTTTGAAAATAATGGTGGGTTCAGAAGAATGCACTTCAGAGGACAGCGCGGGGGATACAGGAAAAAGAAAATAAAGATGGCATCATCTGTACAACTAGGCTCGATACAAAGGATGTATGGATTGTTACAAGAGTTGGAAGAGCCCCAAATATATTGATTTTTTTAAAAGAAAGAAAATTCCCAGAACTGAAAGAGACATTTCTGATTTGAAAGGGCCCACAGAAGGCCTGGCCTGGTTAAAGAAACACTGTTTAGAAGGTCATTTGAAAACACCTCAGTGGGTCATCTCCAAAGTTATGAAATGTCTTTTCAGAAAGCAACTCTTTTCCCAGAAAGCAACTATGTGATGTGCTCCCTTAAAGAAAGGGAGCAAGTCTAGGACGAGCAAACAGATTTCAGGTAGCCTGTGATGCTGCACAAGGAAAAGGTAACGACGATTCCAAGGGTACAGGTTCAACTCTGCTGAACAGGCAGCCTCTCCGTGTCAGAGAAAGAGGACCGTTGGCTCTCCCTAAGCGGTACAGCCTTGGCAGTCTCCAGGAGAGTTCTGCTCTGTCCTCTGGTCTCCGTGAGTCAGTATCGACTGTATGGCAGTGAGTTACTGAACCCGTCCATAGGGAGGCTGGGAAAGGGAGAGGCTGTGCTGACTTTGGACGGAGAGGATCTTGAAACAGATGGGAAGAGTTAGAGTTAGGTAGAGAGGCTATTGAGCAAGTGGAAAACATCTCATTTTCATGTTTTTCTTTGTTGTGCTGTCAAGTCAGTTTCCAGTGGCGATTCAAAGGAAAATAGAACACAGAGAATTCTTCCAGATGGTTTAAAAAGTGGTGCAGACCCTTGACATATCACCAAGCCATGTTATTAAAAGCCCAATAAAATAGGGAAGCAAATAATAGGAGTCTTTAATATTAGTTATCTTTTCTTTAAACAGAAAAAAAAATTCTCACCTCTTTTAAGACAACTTCTCGCCCTTTTTATTAATCATATTATTGGCAGACTCTTAACAGTTTATAACAATCCACCATTTAATTATATTAAGCACACATGTACGTATGTTGCCATCATCATTTTCAAAACATTTTATTTGAGCCCTTGGTATCAGCTCCTCTCCCCCTCGTCCCTCCTCCCATCCTCATCAATCCTTGATCAGTTATGCATTATTATTGTTATTTTGTATCTTACACCCTCCATTTTCTCTCTTCATTCACATTTCTATTATTCTTCCCCCTGTGTGTGAGCTATATATCCAACCTTGTGATCAGTTCCCCCTCTCTCGCACTCCCACCCCGCCCCTACCTTCATGCTATTGCTACTCCAACTACTGTTCCTGAGGGGTTGATCAGTCCTGGATTCTGTGTGTCGAGAGTTCTTTCTGTCCCAATGTGAATACTCCGGTCTAGCAGGATCTGTAAGGGAGAGCTGGGACATGAGAGTGGGGGGTGGGAGGGGTGGGAGGAAGCATTCAAGAACGAGAGGAATGTGTGTTTCATCGGTGCTATACTGCACCCTCGTCGAATCATCCCTTCCTTATGGCCCTTCTGTGAGCGAACGTAAGACACCTTTTTAATGAGCAAATTTATTCATGTCAAAATTTCCAAAATTGACCAGTATAACTCTGAATTGGCCTTAGTGAAGTAATGATGGGAAGCCGCACAAACTGATGAGAAGACGAGCACGAGAAGTGGGCAAATGGCTAGTCAAAAGCAGAGCTGTGCTCTGCGATGTCTCCAGCGCTCACCCCGCTGCTTACCCCAGAAGTCAGCAGCCTCCCAGGAGGAGGACTTGGGGGATACAAAGTCTCTTCCAAAGTCAAGTTTTCTTACACAGAGAAGACTAAGGAAAGTTCCTCATACAAGAGAGTGGGTTAGGGCTGAGCCCCGGGGGCGTCGTGGTTGTGCGCGGGACTGCGGCCCACTGGGACGGAGGTTCAATTCCAGCAGTGGGGCTGGGCCTCCTACTCCCACCGCCGGAGAGCAGTGATGCCCCAAAAAAAAGAAAGAAAAGGTTTTTTTAAAAAAAGAGAGTGGGTTAGAAAAGACAAAAGACGGGAAAAGATGTGAAAGCCAAATTCCACCAGAGGTCATAAATATGAGACAAGAACCCCCACATTTCAAGAGGTAAATCATCAATCCAGTAAGGAAAGACGGGGAGCTTTTCAGTCCATACTCAGTGCAAGATCAATGGAGTTGACTGTAAAGAGGCCTCAAAGAGGTGAAGCTTAAGGGACATCAAATGAGTGCAAGGCCAGGGTCCCCGTCTGCAGAAGCCGGGATCTCTCCTGAACTTACACTTGTCCTAGCCCAGTTATCTCCAACCACTGGAACAATCCTGGAGCCTACTGATACAACACAATTCTGGGGCGAGTCTCACCAAAGAAAAGACGGCTGAACAATGACTTGTAAAGTTGAGTTCAACTTCAGGAATAGACTATACAGTGGATTTAAGCATCTGTTTCCTTGGAAACTATCAATACGGAATATCATTTTTTCAGAAAATTCTTCCCTGAAGTTCTACACCTCCATTGAAAATCTAGGCTACCTTTTTTTTGGGGGAGGGGGAGGGGGGTTGGCATCACTGCCCTCTGGTGGTCAAGGGAGCTACCCAGTCCTGCTCCTGAGAGCTGCCGCTGGATTTGAACTGCCAAGCCTGTGGGCCGCAGTCCCACACTCAACCACTTACGCCACCGGGGTTCAGTCCCTAGGCTACCTTTATGTGTCAAAGAGACTTAGGCAATTCTCATGGATGTGGTTCGAAATGGCAGTTTCTCACAGTGCATGGCTCTAAGAGACCAGAATTTCTTAGGAGATCCTATGACACAGCTGCTTCATCGTATCCTTGAGAGAAACATCCTCCCTTCAATCACCCCAAACTCATGGCCGTGGAGTCAGTGTTGATTCATAGTGACTCCCTGTGAATTTCCCAGACTGTAACTGCTCCCCAAGGTAGACAGCCCAGCCTTTCTCCCGCGGAGCTGAGGGTGGTTCCGAACCACTGACCCTGTAGGTCACTGACCCACGTGCAGCCACCACACTACCAGGGCTCATTTTCGCCCTTTCCACTGTGACGAATGGTAGGAGTTTTACGTTCCAAATCCAAGCTAATGTTGGCTTTTGAACTAAAATAGCAAGATGAAGTCAAGTAGACAAGTCTTAAGAAGAGGCTTTATTAATTCTAGGTACCCTGGTGCTTGGTTCTCATACTTTAGGGAATACTAAATAAAACTCAAGGCCATCAAGTCAATGCAGATACAGAGTGGCCCAATAGGACAGGGTAAAACAGTCCCTATGAGTTTCCAACTGTGACTCTTTACCGAGGCCCCATTTTCCGTCAGTGGATCTGGTGATGAGTTTGAACTGCTGATCAAAAGAATCACAGCTGCATGCAGAAGCATGACTGTGCTTTATCAACAGTGGTGTTTAAAAAGTATGGCTTGACAACATTGTCCAGGGCCTGTTAGTATTTAAGCCATCTGTAGATCCATTGTAGATGTAGAGTTACAATCAATGCCCATTGAAGCAGTCATCAAGAAATTAACAAGGGCTGGGCCCTGGTGGGGGAGTGGTTGAGGGCAGGACTGCAGCCCACTGGGTTGGCAGTTCAAATCCAGGAGCAGCTCTTCAGGAGCAAGGCTGGGCCTCCTACTTCCACCAGAGGGCAGTGATGCCACCCCCCCCCCAAAGAAATTAACAAACTTATTGTATTGGACAAATCTGCAGCAAAAGATCTCTTTACGTTGGACAAAGATATGACAAAATAATAATTTATAAACTATAAGGTTCATAATGGAGGGGGGCAATGGGGAGAGAGGGGGAAAATGAGGAGCTGATAGCAAGGGCATAAGTAGAAAGCAAATGTTTTGAGAATGAAGATGGCAACAAATGTACAAATGCACTTGATACAATGGATATATGTATGAATTGTGATAAGAGTTGTATTAGCCCCCACATAAAAAAATGATGATGGCAACATATGTAGAAATATGCTTGATGCAATTGATGTATGGAATAAGAATTGAAAGAGCTCCTAATGAAATGATATTTTAAAAAGAAAAACCAACAAAAACCAAAAGAAGAAAAAAGATTTCTTTCATAGTGAAAAAAGCAAAGGTGTTATTTTGCAGAATAAGGTGTGTGTGGTGCAGTGAAAAGACTTACTATGTATTGGTAACTCCCACCAAATGATTGGGTAGGACCATGCAAATAGGGAGTGGAAGCTAATGGAGGGGATCGGTCAGTTTTGCCATTCCACTGGGTATAAAAGAGCCATCTCAGAAGCAGGGAAAGGAATCCCATGACCATCAAGAAAGGAGGTTGTGTGCGGGACTGCGGCCTACAGGCTTGGTGGTTCAAATTGAGCGGCGGCTCTCAGGAGCAGTGCTGGGTAGCTCCCACGACTACCAGAGGGCAGTGGAGTCCATGAAATATTCTCATCTGATTTTCATGGAGGAGCAGAGGCCACAGCACTGAGACCTTGAGAGAGAGCAGAGGAGCTGTGGTGAGACAGCCATGGGGCAGGCACTGGTGACCTTCCTAACCCAAGGGACCACGTGGCTGTGAGGCTAAGGGTCAGAGGCAGAGAAGCCTGCCAGCAAGGTGGAGAAGAGACTTTGTAAACAAAAGCACTGTATCCTTACCATTGTTTAACCTATTTACTTCGTTAATAGTCCATCATCATTACTATTGTCTGAGAGTTCTCTGTGGCCATTGTACTGAATTATCAAACCCAGGAAGGCAGCAGAGGGGGATAAAGAATGGAGAGTGGGAGCTACTGCAGAGGTGGAGTCTTCTCCCTCCTGAGGATGGAAGAAGTGACTCATGGCCCCATGTCTTTTCCTCAGTGTGCCTGACCCACGCTATGGTATTTTTTTGCTCTGTCTTATAAGCCATCAAGTACAGGGAGGCCAGAGATGTCATCCTGTCCATCGACCCTCCCCCCCCCCTCCGCCACTGCCACACATGCTATTAGGAGGGTGGGGCTTACTTTCCAATGAGTAGGTTTTCACCTTCCACCCCTGCCCATTCTTCTTCTTTGAGGGGTGTGTCCCCGTAAGGGCTCCTCCCCTTCAGGGGTATCCTGAAACAGGGTCATTTACAGCATTTCCACTCTCAGATCTCTTTCCCCGGAGAAATTTGCCCCATGGGCAAGTGCTATGTGCTTGATTGTGAGTTCCTGTTTGGTTGTTTCGTGTTTCAGACACCTTTTATTGTCATCAAATTTTTCTCAACTACCATACTCAGTTGTTACAAGGCCCCACAGTTTAAGAAACTGCTCTAGGATAGTGTGGTGGTCACTAATCTGGTCAATTTCAGGATTGGGAGTACAGTCATGGAATCTAGCCTGTCAATCTGGAGATACCCAATGAGACCTCTATATGGGCATGGCTTTCTCCCAGGAATTCTGGCCATACTTCCTCTTTGGAGGTGAGAGACTTATGGCTCAGTCCCCTGGAGATGCTCTACTGACAAGACTGAAGGGTGACTCCCTGTGAGACATCCAGGAGAAGCCACATGGGCTTACCCTGATGGAACCAGATCTTTGAAGCCAGAGAAGCCACATAAAGACTCCTGCCAGGGCTGAGATGCTTGAGAAGCCACAAAAGGGTTCCTGCCAGCGCTGAGATGCTTCTGCCTCCATTGGATACACAAGACTTTGCACCCACTGATCTGTAATTGTCCTGGTGTCATTGCTAATGCTTTGTGGATTAGTATCGGACATATGGGCTAATATCCGACTTTGGACTGGACTGGGATGCCTTTCAATGTTCCATCCCTCTTATATGTAAACCTCTCCCTTATATCCATATGCATGTCGATGAATTTGTTTCTCTAGTCTACCTGGACTAACACAGATAGGGATGCGCAAACTTGAGACAGAGGAGCTAATCTTGTCCCTCACAACAATTTAAAAATTATTAGGGAGCCACAAATATTTGTTTACAAACAAACCACACGGCCATTATCAAAGGAATAATAATATCCTTTAAAAGCTTTCCATTTTACTTCGGAGCCACAGGCCTGCACCAACGAGCTGCACCCGGCTCAAGAGTAGCAGTTTGCAGAGCACATCTGCGGTGCTGCTGGGTGGTGCACATCTCTCTGTTGTCTTCTCCAAGGAAGGTGGGGGTGGGGGTGGGTGGGGAGGAGGGTGTTTCTGTGTGCTCCAGATGTGCACACACCTGCTTCTCAGTCAGTTATCACATCTCACTGTCTGTTAAACTATTAAATCTGGGGCAGAAAGGAGTCTAGGAGAACCAGTGTACAAGAGTCAACCTGAAATGCCCTCTCACAGCTTCAAAAGCTAGGTCCTCAAGCTCAATTTTCTGATTCTCCCAAGATAGAGACAGACAGAGAGGGTTTGGTTGTCCTATGAGCCATGATTAAAAGCAATTAAAAATTACTGTTTTGGACAGTAATCAGAGAGGCTAATGTTCCAAAGGAGGTGTCCTGGAAACAGTAGTCAAGTTGCGATTAGCAATGATCTGGAAAACGGATAGAGGTTGGGTTGTGAACGTGATCAAGGAACTAGGATGATTGCTGGAAACTTCTAACTCCCTTGAGACAAATCACAGATGAACGTCAGCCAATTTAGATTGATAGGGCTCATCCCTGCATTTAGAGAGGTTAGAGTTCACATTTGTTTTTTAAACGACATGCATGAATTTGGGATTTAAGATCCTTAAACAGGATTTGGATTCACAATCAAGTCGAAGAGCATACTGTACTGGTAAATTCTACTATAAATGACCCTTTTCAAGTGTGAGAATGCAAAGATGTCTACTTGAGGGCGAAGGTGCCTCTGGATTCAGGCCATGATATTTTCAACCCCTCATATACATATGAAAGCTGGTCAATGAATAAGAAATGCCTTACAGAAGAATGGTGCTGAAGAATAGTATATGGACTGCCAGAGAACAAACGAACAAATCTGTATTGGAAGAAATTTAATTAGGATGCTCTTTAGCAGTGAGAATGACAGGATGTTGTCTCACATATTTTGGACATGGTATCAAGAGGGACCATCCCCAGAGAAAAACATCATAAAAACATCATGCTGGGTATGAGGAAGACCCTCACTGAGGTGAATTGACCCAGTGGCCACAGCACTAGCTCCGAGGTAGGAATGGGCGTGAGGATGGGGCCTGACTGGGCAGGATTTTGTTGTCCTGACACAGGGCTCACAGCAACAACAGACAGGATTTCACATCACATCTCTGATGAAAGGACAATGAACAATGCCAGGCCTGTCTCTGTGGATGGCTAAGATGCTATTTAGCTTCAAGAAACTGTTCTTCTTTTGACTCTTCTCATCAGCTGTGCAGCTGCTTCGTCTGTCTTACCCCATCACGGTTGTCAAGCTACAAGGAGCCTCTAAGATCTAATCCAATCCTCAGGGATGACAGTTGAGAACACTCAAGTCAGACAGGCTTATGTGTGGTCCTCAAGTCACAGGCTCTCAGGCCTAGTGCTGAAGTCTCATGCTCTCTCCATCAGACTTATAAACTGTGGCACTCTGGCTTTTGATTTATAGTCAGGGTGATTCAATGAGACTCAGAATACCTCCAGCCCCAGAACATGGATTATCTCATTCAAGGAGGTTTCAAAAAGTTCATGAAAAAATTCCATGATCTTTTATTTAGTAATTTCTATTACCTTTTAATTTCGTTTGTCCATGAACTTTTTGAAGTTCGCTTATATACTCTCCCCTCTTCTTTCTCTTTAAGATCCTAGATCAGTGAGGTCTTTAAAATATATGCTGAATTGAGATTTGTGAGTTTTTATTTATTTCTTCCAAATTGGTGCCTTGGTGTAACATTGCCTTCTAAGGTAGTGAGCTCAACATAGCAATTGTGAGGATGGCGCATGGCGCAGCGGGTTGTTGAACTCCGTTGGAACCAACTCAACAGTGCCTAAAACCACCACCACCACCACCAGGTAATAGTTGTGGAGATAGAGAAAAAATGACTGAGGGTGAGCTACAATTGTGTTAGTTAGGGCGAAAAGTCTATGTGGGAGTCTAGTTAGTATGAAACATCAACCACCGGTCTTCCTGTGAGATGAGTTCAACTTTACAGCGCGGTTGACTGGGACGGAGGTACATCGGAGCCCTTGGTACATTTATGGGTCAACTTTTCGATGACACTTGGCTACACACGGATGACAGGAAGGGCTTAATCCTAGTTAGAAGTGATCTTCTATGGCTACTATATAGTGACACAGAACTTTGTAGCAAGGGTGCTGAAGTTCGCAGATGTCTGAGTTGATCCATTCATTTATCTAATTCAAAATTGCACATGGCTATCTTCATTAATCAATTCAATAAAGCAAATGCTCACCATGAAAAACAAACAAACAAATGCTGACTGCGCCCTGGTGGTGCAGTGGTTGTGTGCGGGACTGCGGCCCACAGAGTTGATGGTTTAATTCCAGCAGGACTTTCCAGGAGCAAGGCTGGGCTTCCTGCTCCCACTAGGGCAGTGATGTGAAAAACAAAACAAAACAAAAAAAGCACTGATAAACATTGGAGATGAAAATTTATGGAATCCTGTAAGACATATGCCTAAAGGAGGAGGTAACATTTCAAAAATCACTAACTCCATTTTGCAGGATAAAATAAATAAAAGATGATTGGAAACAAACCATCGTTAAACTGAGAAGACTAACAAGCTTCTCTATGGAAAAATAAATGACCAAACTCTACAGGTTTAGGTTGATGGCTAGTCTACTGATGAATGCAATGGGTAAAAACATGGAGAATTCATATACTCACCTTCTCCGCTGTCTACCCTTCACAGCACTGTGGTGTGAGAAAGGCAAAGAGCGAGATGATTTGGGATAAAGTTGTGGTTCTGTTTGCCATCAATTGGGGGCGGGGGGGAGTCTTAGGTTGTCTCACTTACTGGAGGAAGTTTTCTCATCTCTAAGACGAAGAGGTGGGAGATGATTTTCTAACATCCCAAGTTGAGCTATTTCACAGTTAAGGGTGGACATAGACAAACAGAGAATTTTTAAAATACCAAGGTAAGTCCTTCATAATTTGACTATTTTTGATGAAAGAAAATGTTAAAATAGGGGAAACCAGATGTCTGAAGTTTTAGAAATGTCCTAATTCGACATACGCACATCTCATTTGAGTAGGTTGTGAAGAATGGTGTTTTACAAATAGAAGACTTGTGGCAACACTGTTGAGAAGTCTGTCGGTCAGTACCAGTTCTCCATGTGTCCACGTGCTCTGCGTCATGCTTTGGTCATCCTGAGAGTATTTCTGACGTTTTCACAATGGTACCGCTAGCACACTTAACATATCACAGCATCATGCAAACAGAGCTTCCTCTCCAACACCCCCCTCCACCCCACATCACTGCCCTGGTGAGAGTAGGAAGCCCAGCCTTGCTCCTGGAGAGCTGCTGATGGATTTGAACCGTCAACTCTGTGGGTTGCAGTTCCGCATACAACCACTGCGTTACCAGGGCTCAGCTGCAAACAAAACTTTTATATGTACTTGGACACCAAAATAGTCACCTTCTGAGGATCTTTGCTTTATTGCAGTATTCTGAAACGGAACACACAATGTCTCTGAAGTATGACTGTATGTGATCCACAGCCACTCTAGTTCTACGTAAGAAAGATCTGGTGCTAGACAATCTATCAAAGATATGTACGGTAACCAATCGGGCAGTGGGTAAGTATTAGACACTTAGGTGAGATGCTGAGTTACACAAGCACGATGCCTAAGTAGGAGGTTGCTTCAGTCACACGATTAAACACTTAGTCTAGAAGGTATGTCCACAGTCCGCCCCTGCAGAGCAGGAAGGAGAGAGTGGGCTCTGTTGAAAGGCTGTCAGATGCTTGCCTTGGAGAGGTCAGGCACCACCTCTGGGCCTTCAGGCAGGAGCAGCCAGGATAGGTAGGGATAAAGGCCCTTTACAGGCAGGGGTATTGAAAGCACTTTTAACTTCCACCTCAAGAAGTGCCTGACTAAAACACACCCCTTATTCTGACCCCCATCATCAGAAGTAGACCGTCAGCAGGCCGTTTATAGTTTCTAAGGAGAAAAAGGGCGAGCCACTGTGACTGTCCTTTCTGCTCAAAGTGTTTTAGCATCACAAATAAATAAACGTTCGCTGAAAATAAGAACTTTCTTTACATGTTTTTTGCAAAGGGAAATCATCTCCATTATGCTCTGGAGGCCCTTTCTGAGTATAAATGCCTAAAACGCATGAAGTAGACTATGAAATGTTCATTGCTTTAAATATCTCACCCTCCCATTGCTTTTTAGTTTGTCCTGTCCTTTCCCCAAAGAAAATTTCTTTTCTTCTCAAATTTCAAGTGCTCCCTTTCCTCCCCTCCTCGAAGGCTCACCTGAGTCAGAGAAAACAGATGTGAAACAAGGCATTGGCCTGGGGTGACTTACCTCCCCTTTGCGGCCAGAACAACTTGGTCTTCTGGTTCTTGGAGCAGGTCAGCGCCTTGGGGAACCAGTAAAAAAGCCGGGCTAGTCTCCGGAAGGTCTTGCTAAAGTCACTTCTTATGGCCATCACTAGCAGCGAAGTGTTCCAGAGAGCATGGAGGAGGGAAACACAGCAACACCCACATGTGACACTTTAGCTGTGAACTCTTTCAGCCAATATGTCTGCAGACCACCTGTTAGCGCTAAATCCCCTTGCTCTGTCATTCCTATGGCTTGACCTTTAGACCTTAGCCCTCATGGCTAGAAACTGTATTAATAGATGTTCTTTCTAAAGAAAGAGTTTTAAACCTCAGAAACTCTAACTAAATTAACACTTGATAATTTTTTAAGCACCAGCCGCACCACTCTCTTCATACAAACACAATTTTCCCCCCAGAGTGAAGAACTCAGTGTCCACTAAGATTGTATCTGACAGAACTGTTGATAACAATTCTTAAGAGGGCACAGTAGATACCTCCCAAAGCCACACTTTGATAGTTTGTGAGTTTGTCACTTAAGAAAACAAAACAAAACAAAACAAAACAAACAGACACACACACACACACATCTTGGATAGAAATATAGCCAACAAAAAGAGCTTGATTGATTCTTCCATACAAAGACACGCGTAAACAAGACTCCTGTTTTGGATTTCAGCCCGTGCCACCCATTTTCCTCGGCCCAATGGCTGGATAGTTATGTGTTGAGCTGCTAACAACAAGGTTAGGAGTTTTGAAAACACCAACCAGCTCCAAGGGAGGACAAGGCTCTCTTTTCCCGGTAAAAAGTTAATCTTGGAAATTTGAAAGGGGCAGTTCTTTCCGGTCCTAAGGGCTTGCTGTGAGTCGGACTTGACTTGAGGGTCGTGGGTTTACTCAGGACCACTCTGGAGGACCTTAGCAGCTGTCAAGGGCTAGCTGCCTCCTGTGGAATGTGCACGGAGGTTCCCATCATCACCCCAGAAGCCATGTCTCACAGTCGGCCCTGATAGCTTCTGTTTACAAAATCAATGTATTTTTAGCTTGCTCTGCGCCTCAAGCAATCTGATGCAATAAATGGACAGCACTTTTATGCACACAGACATTTTAAGAGCTGAGTTACACTCTAAAGTAAAACAAGGGACATGATTATATTACCAGTTTTTATTTCCAGATCAGATGTTTCCACTACCCCAGCTCCAGCCCCACCGCCTCCGATTCACTTTGAGGATTTCTTGAGTTTAGATTTCTAGTCTTCTTAGAAGTGACAAGTGGGAGAGAGTCCAACTAAAACAACACTTTTTAAGACTTTCTCAGATGTTTTGGTCTTCATAAAAGAGGAATGTGGCGGCGGGGGTTACCAGGGAAAACCACCTCTTTGAATGTTTTTTTTTTGTAGGGACTGCTCCAGCATTTTTTAAGAGTAAAAACATTTGGCATGATTATACACACTCTACTGCATGCAACTTCCCCAAAGAAAACATGCAATGCAGACAGGGAGATCTACAGATGGGGTGAAACTGGAAATTTCAGGGCAGCTCTGATTTGGCGTGGAGTCTGACGTTTTGGGGGAAATTGTTCACTGCAAACATGCCTGTGTTTTTCCCAAAGACCACCACAAAGGACAACCTGCACCAACTATATAGTCAAGAACAGCTAGGATTACCGCCATCTTTTTTCTGGATATCTTATTGATGAAGACTTATTTCCTAAAAGCATTTTATATTTAAGAGGAGGCTCTCTGCTTGAGACAGTGATGAGGTGCTGCATAATTTCAAAATCAGTTGATGTAAAATGACCACTTTTGAAGATACTATGGGATTCTTTCTCATATTTTTTTCCTAACCTGATTCTTCTTTTACCTTCCCACATACTTCACAATAATTTATTTCACACCTTTTACTGTATTCTTAGAAATATATCCTTTTTGATATTAACTGCCTTTCCTACCTCCTCTGCTTGTTATGTACACTACTTACTGATGGTATAAGTGTACCATGAATCCCTCTTTTAGAAACAAAATCATGTTGGAAAAAATATTACTTAGGATGCAACTTATTTTAAAGCTAATTTCACTTAATTACTATGAAAATTACTTCAGCAAACTGCTCACACCTTGTATTTATTTATTGAAAAAATGCTTTCAATGAGGATGTATTATTTTGATGGCCCACTAGTGAAACCAAGGATGGTTGGTTTCCCCGAACTCAAAATCATAAAACAGATCTGACTTACTGGTGGAAAGAACCCCAAGACTACGGTCCCTTGTTACACCTCAGGTCTGAGAAAGAACACACCACCCATGGCTCCATGTTCAGCCCAATGGCACCTACAAAGGGAACACTAATAATAGGAAGGTACACACTCCTTAGAAGGAGACCAACAGGGCAGCCTTTACCTAAGGACAATGTGGAGAAGAGTTAGGAAAGGAGGAAGATGGGGAACAGGACTGATGTTGAGGAAGAAGGGTAGGTGTCATGACACTGTCGGGTCTGCAGTAAGTTACATGAAACAGAATGTGTACGACCTGCTGAAGAGAACAGTGATTGCTCCTCACCCAATTAGTAATAAAAAGTTGTGGGGGGAGGTGGGAGTGTTTGGATTCCTTAATGTCATGGGGAACAAAATAGTCTTTTTAAAATACTAAGGAGGGCTGAGCCCCGGTGGCGTAGTGGTTGTGCGCGGGACTGTGGCCCACTGGGACAGAGGTTCAATTCCAGCAGTGGGGCTGGGCCCCCTACTCCCACCACCAGTGGGCAGTGATGCCAAAAAAAAAAAAATAAATAAATAAAATAAATAAAATAAAATACTAAGGAAGAATAGATTTTTTTAATCAATACAGTTATTAGAAAATATAATTTCCTAAGCAAGTGTTCTTAGCATTCTTTTTTAGAAATGCTAAAATAAATAATCTCTCTCTATATATTAATTCATTATATAATTCTAGTGAAATTTTACCTAATGCTCAGTGACATGAACATTTGAACTGGACAATTAAAGATATATTGTGGGATAGTCAAATAGACGGTTAAAATCAAGAGGGATTAAACATTCCCTTAAGCGCACACTCAGCAATGTGGATAACTGTATTTACATAAATAACTCACATTTATTGCTACAATGTGTTTATGTGACACTCAAAATTCCTAAGTATTCCTTACTATAATAGTGCATCAATGACCTCAAATAAAAGCTGTTTCTTTTCAATTTCTAATGTAAATTCATTTTTTGATGTTCATCATAGTCAAATTTGCTTACTCTTTATCACATGATATGTTCTGTGATACACACATTGTGTCTAAGCACACACACTTCAGTAGTGTGATAAATCACAGACCAAAACAAAAACAAATGAAAACCCTCAGGTAGACAAAAATAACCTCTTGCTGAGCATAGTCTTGTAGTCTAAACGCTTTCAAAGCGAATGTACCCTTTAATTTTCATGGCATAAATATATAAAAGAATTCAAAGTTTGCAGATCTCTAAGAGACAAAAATTGTCCCAATAGCCAATATTCTTTTTTTTTGAGCCAATATTCTAAGAATAATTTACTACCATCATTTTTTTCAAAAGGTAATTTGTTTCTTCAACTGTAAAGATACACACAAACTCTTTATTTTACAATCAATAAATTTATTGATATTTTTTGTGAAGTAGTAAGCAGAATTAAAGGAAAAAACTTATACCTCAAAACATAAATTCATTAGATATACTTTTATAGCCAAAAGAAAGATAAGTGGCAGCTTCTATAATGAAATCACTTAAAAACTTTTGCTCAAAATTTTTTTCTTTTGCCCAATAATTCATTGTCTGAAATTAAAGAGACACAAGGACAACTGGGGACCTGGACACCTTATAAAATGCAATAATGCCCTTTTATCCTTCTCAAAATAGTGTGATCCGAGTACAACAGTGGTTTGGCTCTGCTTGTCCCTCACAGACGCCACTCCTCCATCCTACCAATCACAAATGTATCAGCCATAAATCAGCGCTGATTTGCCCAGACGCCAATTTTGGCTCCACTTAAAAATGTTCCCAATAGGCAGTCAAGAGGCCCATGACCTAGTTAGCCCTAGTGACCTCTCTTGAAGAGCAGCGGGTCAGTAGCTCAACATACTGGTCATGGCTTTCTTCTAGTGCTCACTGAGGTCAAATTCCCTCATATAGTTATAAATGTTAATAGGTAAAATTACATTTTAACAGCAGCCAAAAATTAGTATTTCTTAAATATATTTACAATAGTGTACATATTTACATTCCCAAATACTGAATTGTCAAAACCAGGGATCATTCACAGAGGCATTCATTTAATGCCCCAATATTATTTTCTTGTGCAAATGGAAACACCCTTTCAACTTCGGAGAACGCTAAAGGCAGTCCACATTGCGAAGGCCACCATCCATGGTCAAAGAGCCGAACCTAGAACACAGAAGATGAGGAAAAGAGCAATGCCAGCAAGTTAATTTATTTGGTCTTAAATAATTCAGAATACTTTTGAGAGGATTAGTTGGTTTTTTTTTTCTTTCAAATTCCAGCAGCTGTGATTTGCTTTATTTCTTATTTGAAACATAGCAGAATCAATAAAAATATGCAACACATTGTGGAAGATTTAAGGGAAAACGGGGATTGGCATAACCCAGAACAGTACTGGTGTGAAGGACATAATAGAGTACCACTACATCAATGATGACTGTCAGTCTGACATCCTCCAGGGATAATGAGAAATGGAAACTTGCTGAAAAATAAAATGTCACTTTGAGGACTAGTTAAGTAGAGAACTTAAGTGAATGCGTAGGTGGTTGGGGATACATTTTTTTTTTTAATGAGTGTGTGAATCTATATGTGACTTTGTAGGTGACATGAGTTTTACAGGTTTTGAGCTTGACTAGTTTAGTATTTTGAGGGATTACTTTGACTTCAAAATCAACGGCAAGGGGCTGAGCCCCGGGGGCGTAGTGGTTGTGCATGGGACTGTGGTCCACTGGGTTGGAGGTTCAAATCCAGCAGCAAGGCTGGGCCTCCTACTCCCACCACCAGAGGGCAGTGATGCCCCCCCAAAAAAACAAAAAAATTCACGGCAAGATGGGAAGAGCCTGAGATTAAAGAAGCAGGTTGACAGGTTATTTTCATAGTTCCCATATAAGAGGGAAAGGAGATCTGAACTATAGTTAAAGGTAAGACTATGAAAATGTATCAAAGGAATACTCTCAGACTTACTGAGGAGTCAAGTAGACTAAGTATCTGAAATGCTTAGGTGGTCCCACTGAAAAAGGTTAAGAAAGTAGAGGGGAAACTGACTTCAGAAGGGTAATAAATGATATGACAGAAGGATGTTCATGTGGAGACCATGTAGTACCACATTCCATGTAAGACCTGGTTTCTGTCACCAATCTTTACAGTGTTACTTAATATCTAAGTTAAGATTTTGCCCAATTATCCACATACTGTCTAACAAACCTACAAATAAACCATCAAGGAAATGATTGTTTGGATATGCTTTGGGAGTTGGGGATTTTAATCCATAAAGTAGAAGTGGGTTCAATATAAAAGTTGGATGGAAGATATTTTTAACTACTGCTTCCACTTTCATGGCTAAAGTCATGAAAAACTACAGCTTATAATAAGTTATGTAATTTACTAGCTTCATTAAAACAACAGGAAAAGGTTAAAATGAAATGAAGCTAACTGGCAACTCATACACTGAAAAAAATTAAAATAAAAACATAAGAATATGTTTAATATCACATTTAGCCAAAGAAATGCAAATTAAAACACTCATACTCTTTGCCCCTAAATGCTCATAAATACTAACACAAGTAAAACCAAAAAACCAAACTCACTGCTGTCAAGTTGATGGCAACTTCGTGATGCCCGAGGACAGGATAAAAAACAAAAACAAAACAAAACAAAAAGAACTGCCCCTGCCCCCGTGGGTTTCCACAACTGCCTCTCTCTAAGGGAGCAGATAGCCCTGTCTTTCTCCCAAGGAACAGCTGTGTCGCAAGGGCTCCTCCACAAATATATGAATCCAGCTGATTCTGGATTTTTTTAAGCTATAAAATACACTGGGGGCTGAGTCCTGGTGGCGGCGTAGTGGTTGTGTGTGGGACTGTGGCCCACTGGGCTGACAGTTCAAATCCAGCAGCAGCTCTCCAGAAGCAAGGCTGGTCTTCCTACTCCCACCAGGGCAGTGATGCCACAAAAAACAAACAAACAAACAAACAAACTCTGCATAAAATCTAAATATGGGCCCTTATTAATATAATGTTATGGAATTATGGTTAATTTTTAAAAATCGAAATCTAAATAGCAGCATGGATTCATTTGACAATTTCCACACCAATTGTTCAGGGACATCGGTCACATTTACCACAGTGTCAGCATCCTCTTTAATTGTGTTCAGTTTTTCCCCTTCTAGAACCCACTTCCCTGCTCCCTATCTTCTATCTTGGCTTCTCAGTAATTGTCGACCTTTTGTTCCTGCATTAAGTTTTAACCAGGGCATCGATCTTACAGTGAATAATCTGTATGATTCGTTTGATGAGCCACTCTGCTATTTCACTTTGTGTGATCTTGGGGATAGGCTTGGTTGGAGAATGAACCACTTTGTTGTTAAATTGTTTTCTTGTTGTGATTCTGCCTCACGAACCAAACTGCCATGAATCTTGCCTCATCAACACCTTAGAGATTAGGATTCACAAAATGACATCAGATCAGAGTGGAGGATAATTACATAATGCTGAGAATCGTGGCCCAGCCAACTCTGCAGCTATTTGAGGAATTTAATTCAGTCTATAACACTGAGGAACCAAGAGGACAAAACAGCCATCCCAATATGGCCTTAAAGCTTCGTGCCTTTCTAAAACCTTTCTCTCTGATGTATGAGGACTTTACAGACAGGCAGCTGACCCTGGCTCCTCATATACAACACTTACCCTCCTGCAAGGATTCTATAGAGGCCCTGAAAGGTACAAACACCAATCAAAGTGTTGACAGCTCATAAGCAACTCAGATTCCCCAAGTAAAAATTATAATTCTTGTGCATAGTGATAGAACACAATATGTGAAAAATATTTCTACTAATCAGTGTTTCCATAAAATGGAACCAATCATTATTTTCTTTATGCAAATGATCAACACATAAAAAGGTACCACTAATTTGTCATAAATGAAAACCTCAGGAATCTGACATTTGCATTCCTCCTTGCTCAGCATACAGATAAAAGCAGATACAAGATATAAGTTTATCAATTGCATATAAAATCAGTTACTCACCTTTCTAATATATGATTATTTTCTGCAAGTTCTTTAACCACACCTTCCATCTCTTCCTTTAATTTCTTCATACTATACATATAAAATAAACAAATAAGCACCTCTGCATGCAACTGTGTCATAACCATGCATGTTTATTTACGCCCTTGTGGCATAGAGGGTCGTGTGGGGCTGCTCGGATGGAAAGACGAGCCTGTCTGCTGCCGTAAGGACTGAGAGTCCAGAAACTCCAAACAGCTGGTCTATCTTGCCCAACAGTGCCATTATGATTTGGACTTAACTTGATGACAGTGAGTTAGTTATTGGTTTTTAAATTGATTTTAATATAAAACTTTTATATTTCACAGAAATATTGGAGTGTCCACATATCTTCTGTCCCTCAGCATACTTTAATAGTACTGTTTACATTGAAATTTAGTTCTCTAAGGACCCCTGGTGGCACAGGAGCTTAGGTATTGGGTTGCTAACTACAAAGTGGGTGGTCTATGTCTACCAGTGGCTTCATGACTGGAAGATGAGGCTGTCTGCTCCCGTAGAGTTAGTCTTGGATACCCTACGGAGTGAAGTAGCACTGTTCCGTCCTACATGGTTGATAGGAGTCCTGACTGACAGAATGCAGTTTGCTTTGATTCTGTTCCATTCTCCATATTTAACTACCTCATTTAATAACATTATTAAACATTATACTCAGGAAACATTTTAAAAATTCAAAAGATAACACCGAGATCATTAACTGAAATAAAAGTCTAAGGAAACATTACAATTATTGATAGATAAATGTCTTACCCAAGAGTCATTTCCACTAATGTGTTAGAACTTGGATAAATTGGGGTCATGGTATGTTTGATTCCACTGGAGGCTGCCAACATTTTCTGAGGCAATGTTTCTTGTAACTGAAATATCAAAAACCTATCTCAATCACACAATAAAATATAACTACTGATCTTAGAACTCAATATAACAGATTTTAATAAACTCTTTATAGCAGTGTTTCCCAAAGTGGACCACACTGCCTGCTGAGTACAAAAACAAGCCAGGGGGATACAGAAACAATACCGATACTTTATTCTGGGTTATGAGCTATAATACAAAAGTTTTTAATTGCCAGGGAGATACTGAATAATTTCTTATTTTGCAAAGAGGGTGGTAGGCAACATAAGCTTGTTTTATAGCTTTTAATTTTAATTTCAAAGTCACTAAGGATGTAGCATTTTTTTTGGCATCACTGCCCTCTGGTGGTTGTGGGAGCTACCCAGCCTTGCTCCTGGAGAGCCGCCACTGGATTTGAAGCACCAAGCCCATGGGCTGCAGTCTTGCACTCAATCACTTACGCCACTAGGGCTCAGCCCCAGGATGTAGCATTTAACACTATAGAAAATCTGGCTTTGAATCCAAGTGAGAAAAGGAACATATACACATTCTGTTTCTCCCTTTTTAATTATTACCAAGTATAAATTGAAAAGAAGGGCTGAGCCCCGGTGACGTAAGTGGTCGAGTGCGGGACTGCAGCCTGTGGGCTTGGCGGGTCAAATCCAACGACGGCTCTCAGGAGCAGCGCTGGGTAGCTCCCACGACCACCAGAAGGCAGTGATGTCTTTAAATTTAAAAAAAATTTTTAAAAAAATTGAAAAGAATTTCACTTTATTTTTGCCTAAGGGAGAAAAATGTATTTTTTTCAAGATATAGATTGTTGATAGCTACCTCATTAGTGTAGTCTTGATACTTTGATACTTCTTCTTCAATGTCAAAACACTGATTAGTTAGAGATAACAACTGTTTCCTGAGCTGAAGCATCTTTCTGAAAATTAAAAAAGAATAATGATGAATAGGCTATTTGGTGAAGCATTCTTAATTAAAATAGACCATTAAGTATTTTTTTGGGGGGGGGCATCACTGTCCTCAGGTGGTGGGAGGAGGAGGCCCAGCCTTTGCTCCTGGGAGCTGGAATTGAACCTCCGTCCCAGTGGGCCGCAGTCCCGCGCACAACCACGACGCCCCCGGGGCTCAGCCGGCCATCAAGCATTATAGTTCTCATTCTTACCCTTTAAAACATGCTTCCTCACCTCATCCACTCTTCTGACTTAGCGAGAAAGACTTCATAGTTTCTGACACATTCCTCTGTAAAGTGAGTCATGGCTTTTGTTGCATGGCAACACAGTTTTTGCCTATAATGCAGGAAGAATCAGAGATTTCAATCAGTTTCACTTTTTTATGCTAAAACATTTTCAAATATAGATGAAACTTATCTATTTGCTAGAATGACTGTGTAGCGTGAGAGTATAAGAGGTCCCAGGGCTACCAATGGAAACCATTCCTAAGTGTGTATATATAAGTCAAATTAGGTTTAATTTTCACACACACACAAAAAAGCCCAAAACATCATCAAGTTAATTCTGACTCCTAACAACATACAGGGTTTTCAAGGCTGTATGTCCTTAAAAAATCGGACAATCTTATCATGCCTTCCATGGAGCAGCTAGTGGGCTTGAACCCCTGACCTTGTGGCTAGCTAACCAACACTTAGCCGACAATGCTTAGTGAAGATTTCTGAGACAGACATTATAGCAACAAGAGGAGAAGGATTAGGTGGAGGCTTAGTTTAATAGGTGTCCAGTCTGCCTCTCAGCCTTCTCTAGTTTTTGTCATGTGCAACCAGAACATAGAAAGCAGAAGACTGGTCAATCAGATATTAAAGACTATGGGGTCTTGTTTTAAGTGTCAATGTGCATCTATTAAATTTTGATCAGGGTTTCAAGAATGACTGCAGTGGGTTTTGGTAACAGACTTGGGGTTTCCCAGAGATAAATATAGTTCACAATTAATTGTTGAGCTCTAATACAGCTGACCATTTAAATATTAAACGGGAATTTGTTTTGTAACAATGTCAGTTGTTTAACCTTGACATTTCAATGAAAACATGAATTTTAGTGATGATGCAAATTCAACAGTTGTATTTGGAGTTAAATTATTTTAACAAATAAATTTATTTAATGAAAAAAAAAAAAAAAAAAGAAAGCAGAAGACTGAGTTGAATGGTGAGCCTCCCCTCCCCCCCATCCCTAGCCCGTCTAGGCAGCCTCCAAGCAGGGACCAGAGGCGCAATCCGCTGAAAGCTTCAAAAAGGTGCACATATAATAGCAATCTTGTGAAGTTAAGATTCAAAATGGAATTTTTCATTGAAATTCATTTTAACTCTGGTGGGAGGATTCATATTGAAAAGGTAACCCAAAGTTTTCCAAAAAGGTGAAGCAAACATAATCTGAATACTTACTTATCAAATTTGTGAATTTGCTCTTCATTATAAGCTAGCCCTAGAAACAAGGGGAGGGGGGAAGGAAAATTACATTTGTAAACTTAGGAGCATAAAATTATGATATGTAAATTTTAAAATTAAGTTTTGCATGATTTATAAGAACATTTACATTTTGCCTCAAAAAAATCTAAGTGTCTAAAGCAGCTATCATAATCTGGTATCACAAGGGATAATTTGGATCATTAGTGGATGTAATTGGTTTGCTTAGTGGTAACCTTTAAAGAATTGAGTGACAACATTTAAAAATCGGAACATTTTTAACAGGATCTGTACTGTTGCTTCTTTGAAGAATGAAGAGTTTGCCCTGCCAAGCGGCCCTGAGCAGCTTCCCCTGGGCTGGGCCTGGGCCTGGGGTCGGGGCTGGGGCCGGGGCCGGGGCTGGGGCTGGGCCCTCCCTTTTTCATTCTCCACAGCTCTGCTGGTCAGTGTCATTCCTTTCTGTTACTTTGGCGTAGAAGATCCCTGACTTAAAATATTTAGCTATTCAGATTGTCTTTTTTTGTGAATAATTTCTAATAAACTCAACATCTTTCTTGAAAGAACCATATCCCTGAAATAGTAACATTACTGGTCACCCTCATAAATACACCCTATTAGTTTAACTGAATTAGAACTACTAAGGCTGATGGCAAATTGGATGAACTGATGGCAAATTTTACTTACTCCGTTCTGCTTTGTCTTTTTTGAACTGATAGTAAATATCTGTGATGCAATTTAATAGGACTTGTAGCTTTTCTACACTATTTAAGAGAGAAAAATCCAAATAAATTAACCGAGCCAATGTGGAAAAGGGCATCTGTTAAGTGCAGACATCACAAATAAAGTTATAACTTACTTTCTGTCTTTGGGATGAGTGCCTTCTTGATGGGCCCACGTATCTGCCAGTAATCCACCCGGAGACAATTTGCTTTCGATGTCCTGCAGACTGGTTTCTATGGTTCCCTGAGAACTGGAGAGCTGAATAAAACCAAGGAGTTCAGCTCCAGAGTGCCAAACATCACAAATGGTGATTACAATGCCAGTCAAGTTCAAAGCTTGGGTCACAGTTCTTTTTTACAATTCAAAGATTGAATAATTAGGTCCATCTTTAAACACAAAAATGGTTGTTGTCTACCGAATTAGGCACAAATTCATTCTTATACAGGAAGAAATTCAGTCATGTTTTCTCAAGTTGAACACCCAACTGTAAGATGGGCCTTTATTTCTTTGAGCATTAAGAAACTGAAAAGAGTCAACCTTATAATTAAAATGGTGGAATGTAATAAAGCCTGAGATTAAGATCTTTTAGGAAGTATTTTATACATTAAGCAGCTTCTTTTTTAAAAAAGTGCAAAATACTTTAATCATTACATTTAGCTTCTGTTTTCTTACCTGCCAAATATGGTCAATATTTTCTCTTATAGAGTAATTATGAATATTAATTAGTAGAGCCACACAAAACCATTAAGACGGCATCAAGCATTACATATCCACACCCCAGTAATTGTTCTTTGTTTTAAAGTAAAAAAAAACCTAACATCAACAACAAAAAACCCCAACTCCTCTCAAAACATGAACACATTTCATACTTAATGCCCTTAATAAATTAATCACTTATTTGTAAATCTTATTTACACTTAATTGGCAAGCGTTTTAAGGGCAGATGGAGGCTAGAACAAAAGGATTAGGAAACATGCACCACCCCCACCCCATCCCAACGAACCACAAACAGGTCATAAGCATTTGCTTGGGGAGAAAGTTCATAGGGTGGAAGGCACAGTAAATAAGGACCCACGGAAACAGTGAACACAAAGTGTGTTGTTACATTGTGGGGACTGCAACCAATGACAAACCAAAATGTGTATGAAGTGTTGAGTGGAAAATCAATTGCTTTGTAAACTTTTACCTAAGTTAAAACAAAAAGTTAAAAAAAGAAAGTACTGTCTGAAGATAGCTAGACTCTGATACACAGTATTGCTTTTCACAGAGGTTGCGGTTTTCCATTGCCATCAAATTGATTCTGAATCTTTCAGCTAGCAGCAAGCACTTAACCGTGCCATAGACTGTGCCACGGCCACCAAAGATAGTCCTTTTTAAAGTGCACACTCTTGCTGGTGGCACGGCGGGTTTACACTTGGGCTGCGAACCCAAGGCCAGCAGTTTGAAACCACTAGCTGCTCTGCTGTGCGGGAGAAAGATGAGGCTCTCTACTCCTGTAAAGCCCCAGGGGCACCTTTACCGGGTCCTATAGGGTCACTGTGAGTTGGGGCACACTTGATGGCAGTGAATTTGGTTTTGGTTATTTATTTGGAGGGCAAAATAGCTATCTTATTGTTATTAAAATAAGCAATGCTGTATTACGATTGTGGTTGGAATTTTTCCAAGAGCTAAGTCACTATGTGTATCATTCCACCTTTGTAAATTGTTTATGCATGTTCTTTACTCATTTATTTACTACTGAAAACTCTCCGCATCAACTTCTATGAGTTAGTTGCATAAAGTAGCTGGTACTAACTCCACTGGCTGTAGTATTAGACCTACTAAAAATGTTTTGTCATTTTCCATTCCTCTTATACTCCATTTTTTGGGGGGAGGGCATCACTGCCCTGGTGGGAGTAGGAAGCCCAGCCTTGCTCCTGGAGCTGCTGCTGGGTTTGAACTGCCAACCCAGTGGGCTGCAGTCCCACACACAACCACTACGCTTCCGGGGCTCAGCCCACCATTTTTTTCTTTTTTTTATGGCATCACTGCTCTCCGGTGGTGGGAGTAGGAGGCCCAGCCCCACTGCTGGAATTGAACCTCCGTCCCAGTGGGCTGCAGTCCCGCGCACAACCACTACGCCACCGGGGCTAAGCCCCACCATTTTTTTTTTAAACTGCCAAATACCGCACTAAATGTCAAACTTTACTAGTCACTCATGACTCATAAGAAAAACACTTTTTCAGGGCTGAGCCCCGGTGGCGTAGTGGTTGTGCGCGGGACTGCGGCCTACTGGGACGGAGGTTCAATTCCAGCAGTGGAGCTGGGCCTCCTACTCCCACCACCGGAGAGCAGTGATGCCCCCCCCCCCCCCAAAAAAAAAAAAAAAGAAAGAAAGAAAAACACTTTTTCATGACATCTAACTCTGAGGAAAAGAGCTAATTAATCATCAGCCTAGGCATAAAAAGAGGAATGAAGGATAGCTTCAAGTATTTTTTACTTTAGCATCCACTATATGAAAATTAATCCTTCGAATGCTAAGAAGCATAAGTTTTCATTTATATCATTTAATTGTTACAATCACCTAAGAGAAGAGCAAATAGGAAATTGTCCACTTTAGATAAAGGATAAAATATTCAAAGCTTCACTTAAGTGGCCAGCCACGGTCAACGAGGTAAGCAGGGGCCGATGTGAGAGGAGTACTCACCGGTCTCAATGAGTCATTCCATGTGTCACAAGACACTCTAACGTTGGATGCGGAGACTACTGAAAGCTATTGCATTTTTCAGCAGAGGAGAGACTTAAGACATGAATTCATTTTCTAATTAAAGAAATGATTCACTGGCTTGATATACCAACATCATTCTTTCCTTACTAATTTCCGAACTTGCTTCTTTCTAAAAAATTTAAGTACTCTGAAGTTTAAGTTAGGTTAATGAACTTGCTTTAATTGCCACATTTAATACAAACACATAACTTGCTATATTTTGTGAAGGAAAATTAAACAAACTACGTGGAAACATAAGTATTACAGACTCCAGAAGAGAGCAAGAAAAAGGGTTTAAAGTAGCAAGCATTTAGAAATGTTATAAGAATTTTATGGCTGTTAAGAGGATTTAAATATTATAAAAAGTTCCTAGAGGTGGGGAAAGGCTACTTTTTCTCTGGAGAGCTTTAGGTCTATTATCTTTAGGAGAGCTTGTTTTTAATCTTGTCAGCAAAGGATTAGGTTATGAGCCTATGATTTTTACAATTTTGTAAATACTTACTCTCAACAATTTGGTGTGTATATCTGAAATTTCACCTAGCTCTGCTGCTTCTAAGTTGATCTGCATCAACTTTTCATATCTGTATGAAAAATAAGTCAATTATAAGTCAAATAAGAAAAATGTCAATAAAAATTAAAGATTATAATGAATATATATTTTAAAAGGTGTTTTATAAATTCTATTTGAGTTTTTATGATCATAGCCATTTAAGAATAAAAAATTGATGCAAAACTTATAAGCCAAGAGAGTCCAAAACAAAAACCAAAAGCAACCACCTTGAAGTCTCTCTAAAGAGGTTATTCTTTATTTCTCTGCTTATAAATTTATAAATTAAGGGATAAAATGGAAAAGAAAAATTAATTTCAAGTAGATGTATGCCATGATAGCAGTCAAAATTCTAGATTTGAGCATTTTTTTCCCTCTTTTTTTTTTGTTTTTTTTGGGGCATCACTGCTCTCTGGTGGTGGGAGTAGGAGGCCCAGCCTTTGCTCTATGGAGCTGGAATTGAACCTCCATCCCAGTGGGCCGCAGTCCCGCGCACAACCACTACGCCACCGGGGCTCAGCCCCGATTTGAGTATTTATTAATGAAGGTTAAGGTGAATACTGATTTCATTTATTACATTCTTTTGTAGTGCAAAAACCATAGCCTAAAAGCAGGGAATCTTAAAATAGCTTTCTGGTTCAAGATATTCTCAGAGATAAAATAAGTAATCAGAGTAGTTAAAAGGTAAACTCTAAGATTTCAGAAATATTGGCAAAAGGTAGTTCCAGAATTCCTCTACTCCCTTGATGACAGGTTTTATACTTTCCTATTCAGTGTGTCTGCTTTATAAGAAAAACATGAGATGCTTATACCGCAAATTATTCTTTGCTTCTTAAAGGGGCCTGGGGATGGGGTGGGGAGAGCCACCAAAGAGATGGTGTTCATTTCTTACCTAGAAATGATACTGTAACCTTTGTGATAAACTCATCACTAAGCTAAGGCCACTCTTCATTTGAAATATTACAAATGATCACTGATAGTATGATTTAGTATAAAACTTGAATCGCATGCAATATTATGCCATGAGTAACTAAATCAATGAAACAGAAATGCAACAACAGTATCTTCACCCCCACTTGTAAAGAAGTAAGCTACTCACACTTTTACAGTCTTCTCGATGTTTCTGATGCAGAATTCCAGTGTGATCACAACCTCTGTCTTTTTGTGAACAGCTTCACTATAGTCATCTTTAATTAATTCACTAAAAGATAATATTAATATCCCCATTAGTTCACCTAAGGAGATATTTTTCTATTTACTATCACTATGTACAACACTGTGAGAATCCATTTCACAATATTCTTGATATATTATGAAAAGCAACTCGCCCTTTTGGGAACTAAAAATATTTCTGTGACCCTTATGCATATCCACAATACTGAGATTTTCACAAGTCATTACTATTTATTAGGTTCAGAGTTTAGAAATCTCAGGCATTACAATTATACAAGGAAAAAATGTCTATACTTAAACAATTAGGTAGTATAGCATTTCACACCACCAGGATTATTTTTCACTATTGATAGTACACTACTGTTAAGTTTAGTCTTTAAACTAACTAATATGATACATAAAGAAGCAAGATGACATATAATGAGTTTTTTGAGGGGGATCTGTATCAGGGGTCAACATGTAAGTGCTGAGAGCTGTTTTTATAGGGATAATGGGTTAAAATATATTTCTAAAGGCTGCAGAAACAAAAACAAAATACTCATGAAGTCTAAATTATTATCAATCCTGGTCTACACTAACGACATATTTTTCATGACAAATTCATCAGTAAACAAGAATTAAGATGCTATGGGTCAGTGGCTGGAGTAGATTACTAATAGAAATGAAAGCTGTTATAGCAATACTATGAGAACAAAACTGATACTTCCAATTTCCTGGTAATAAGGAGGCTTCTAAATGGACGTAGAAAACCAGACTGCACAGTATCTCGTCAGGCTGAGCTACTGACAGATCTTCTTTAGCTACAGGAAGAGTCTCAAAGAGCCTCATTAACAGGTAGAGGCCACTGTCATCTTGATTATGCTGGATCGACCTTGATACTTGGCCAGCTGACCACCCTACAGACAGGCCTGAACATGTTCTGGGTGCAAGTATTTCTCACTGACAGAAATGTCATGACATAAATGTCTTCCCGGGCTTTTTAAATGTTGGGGGTCTGTCCCTTCATACACATTATTGTATCCTTGTATGTACACTAGTATGTTTTTGTATTTTACTGTTTTCTGTTGGGTCTCCCAGCTGTGAAGCACAGGAGTGGATGCATACTGAGAGTAACTGGTACAAGGGTTTATAGGGAATGCAGGAGTTGGGGTGGGTGAGGGGGAGAGTATGGGGATCTCCCGAGTAAATGGTGGAGAGGGGAGGGAGGGAGCACTAGAACGGATTGTGATTGCATAACATTTTGGAGGTGTTAACCATGGGAGGGGGAGTGTTCTGAAAAAACTGATAGAGAAGATAAGGGGGAGGAAGGGGGAACTGATCACAAGGATCTATCCTTGTGAACCCACTCCCTAGGGGAAGCACAACAGAAAAGTGGGTGTAAGACATGTGGGTGTAAGACATGGTCAGTGTAAGACATGAAAAAAAAATTATTAAGAATTCCGAGGGAGGGAGGGGGTAAAATGAGGGGCTAATACCAAGGGCTCCAGTAGAAAGAAAATGTTTTGAAAATTATGATGGCAACAAATGTACAAAGGTGCTTGTATTGGGTATTATATTGTGTACTGTATTATGATCAAGAGTTGTATGAGCCCCCAATAAAATGATTAAAAAACAAACAAAAAACTGACACGGGGTGATTACACGATTCTCCGTGGTATGTCTGAATGACTGAACTATTGAATTATATAATATGAATTATACAATATTTTACTTGCCAATAAAACTGTTGAGGGGAAATTTTCTTTTTAATTTTTTTTTTTGGCTATGTAATCCCTCATTCAATCCGGACCTGCCACAAAGACAGACAGAAAGCGCAGGGATTTTATTCTTTTGCATCCTAGTGCAAACCAGAAGAACAATGGTCAATTGTCCCAGGTCTATCAGAGGATGCTCTCTTTTTAATTTTAAAAATTAAAAAAAAACGGCCAAGACTTACAAACTAGATGTGTGACTCACACAATTTTATGGATTTCACATAAAGGCAAGGGCATACACACAAAGTCTTATTATATATATTTTCTCTTTTTAGAAGGAGCAATGGGGTAAACAGCAAGGAAGACAAAATGCTTCACATGTTTTTAAAAATAAAGGAGTGGCTGAGGGAGAGGCACAGGAACTGTCACAAGCATGAAAGCCCAGTGGGGGAAGGCCGAGAGGACACCTTTGTTGGAATCTCGTAGCCACAAGGCTATCACTGTGTGCCTGTGAAATTCAGAAGTGTCAAACGATGCCATGTGGAGCTAGAGATAATGGTTCTCAAAAGAGATGCACTAATCTCCCACATTTACCCAAAAGAAAGCTGATGCTTACATATCATGAGGAGAGGGAGAGGTAATCAAAACCATATTCCTCATTTCCAGAGAAAGAATACTTAACTAGTGGTTTTGTACAAAGAAAATTTAGCTTTAACATTTCTTGTTAATGTGGGTGTGTACTCATATTGTATATGGGAAAATCTAGAGGCAGAAAGGAAATGAATCCCAGCTGCCCTAAGGGTGACGGTGGAGAGTTGAGAGGAAATGACTGCTAATGGGCACATGATTTGTTTTCCGGGTGACGGCAGTTCTCTGAAATTAGATAGCAGCAATGTTGCACCTGTTTTGGTACTACATGGTTTTGTGTGGTTTGGGTTTGTACCGTCTATTTTAAATGGGTGAACTGTATGGCATGTAAGTCATACCTCAAGAGTATTATTAAATAAAAAACACAGGAACGTGTCATTCTTCATTTGGGGAAGAGATGGGAAATGGATACAGAATGGAGGCGGATCCTGAGGACTTGAACTCTAGAAAGGTGAATGGATTTCCTGGATGACAACAATGCCAAAGCCTTTCAAGACAGACAAAGGACAGTCACACCGAGGTCCTCAGAACAGAAAGGAAATGTCCCCCACACTGCAAAAGTGGGGCATATTTATAAATGTGGATTCTACTTGTCCTGTTTCACAAGTTACTGAGGGGACCAAAATGAAAAGCCGCTAAAATATTGTACAAACTAAATTTGAAACAAATGTTTAATAATAATCAAAGTCGGGCTGAGCCCCGGTGGCGTAGTGGTTGTGCGCAGGACTGCGGCCCACTGGGACGGAGGTTCAATTCCAGCAGTGGGCCTGGGCCTCCTACTCCCACCACTGGAGAGCAGTGATGCCCCCCCCCAAAAAAAAAATTTAAAAAAAAATCAAAGTCAAGCACCCCATCTTAGCCTGAAGAGGTAAACCGTTAGGGAGGGGGTGGTGCTCATCATTCTGAGAGGCCGCTGAAAAGATAAGTGGATCAGTGGTGGCACGGAGGAGAAAGCATTCCGGGTGCTAACCTCCAGTTTGAGCCCATCAGCCACAACAAGGGTGGACGTGGCACTCTGCTTCTGTAAAGGTCATAGCCTTGGAGACCCCAAGGGTCAGTTCTACTCTGTCCCATTGGGTCACTATGAGTTGAAACGGAATTAATAGATTAGGCTTTGATTTTTCGGTTGTAGGTGAAGATCACATTCCAATCTATTACTTACATCAACCATCGTACTCCCTTTCGCATTAATTCCTGGTAGAGGAGGAGGGAACTGGTGACTCGGCAAGCATAACACACAACCCCTGTTATTGCCTAGTGAAGAAATAAGGGCATATCAATATTTGGTGCTAACTGTGGTTCAGTATAAGAAACAATTTTACAGAAAACCTTCAGGTTTATGCATTCCAATCAGGAATAATAAACTATCAAATGTCAAAAACAAAGGGCAAATATCAAGATGCCCTTTTGGCACTGTGGATTATGCAATGATCTACTAATAGCAAGGCCAGAGGTCTGACCCTAAAACCTGAGCTACAGGAGAGAGACGAGGCTGCTCTCACTACAGCAGACTTAAAGTCGCAGCAACCCGTAGGGGCACTTCAGTTCTGCCCTACAGAGTTGCTGTGAGTCAGAGTGACTCAGTGGCAGGGCTCTAAGGGCAGACACGTCGGCAATGAATACCCTACTCTCCATATCTAATTCAGTGGTTCCCAACCTTCCTACTGCCACAATCCTGGAATCTAGTTCATGTTGTGGCGACCCCCAACCACAAAATTATTTTCATTGTCACTTCCTAACTGTAATTTGGCTACTGTTATGAATTGGGTGAACCCAGTGCAAGGATCCTTTGATCCCCAAAGAGGTTGTGACCCACAAGTTGAGAGCTGCTGATCTAACTAAATATGTGCTGCATCAACAGAATTATTGTATAACAAGTTTCAGGAAGAATAGAAAGTAAAGAAAAACACAAAACTTCAAGGATAAAAGAGAGAACAATCGAAATGAATAATTTCCTGTGCTACATTGGTATATAAAGACAAGGTACTTTATATTGCCTCTACTTTGATAGAATAATTTTAGTTCCTATTTTAACAAAGTAATACAATTAAATACTAACCTTGGCCATGCTAGCATCCCCATCTAAATCATAACGTGGATGTACTTTAGGGAGAGAAACTGGAATGTAAAATAAAATAGAAAATTAAAAACTTAAAATGAGAAGTAAAGATTTTTTTTGGGGGGGGGCATCACTGCTCTCCGGTGGTGGGAGTAGGAGGGCCAGGCCCACTGGTGGAATTGAACCTCCATCCCAGTGGGCCGCAGTCCCGTACATAACCACTACGCCACCAGGGCTCAGCCCGAGAAGTAAAGAATTTTTAATAAATTAACTTTATCCTTCACATAGTGAACAGGATTTCTAAACGAGGATGAGTAGAAAAATTATTAACACATTTTTCTGGCTATAAAAACCACGAGAGGCTGAGCCCTGGTGGCTTAGTGGTAGTTTGCGGGACTGTGACCCACAGGGTTGACAGTTCAAATCCAACAGCAGCTCTCCAGGAACAAGGCTGGACTTGCTACTCCTACCAGGGCAGTGATGCCACCAAAAAAAATCAACTCTTAACAGTTCAAATAGAAATGCAAATATTTGAGTAATTTATTTGCTTTCCCAGTAGAATTATTAATTTAAAAGATCCTAAAACTTAGATCTAATAATTCTTAGAATCTAAAACCCACCATAATATCCTATGCACATTGGCTACATGATAAATATTTGTCAAAATTTATAGTATACAAAAAAAGAAATTTATTATAATAAAATTTTTTGATTTGATTGTTAGCAAAATACTCAAAGAAGAAGGTCTGAGCCCCGGTGGCGTAAGTGGTTGAGTGCGGGACTGTGGCCCATGGGCTTGGCATTTCAAATCCAGTGGTGGTTCTCAGGAGCAGCACTGGGTAGTGCCCACATCCACCAGAGACAATGATACCCCCCCACAAAAAAAATACTTGAAGAGCATTATAATAAAACACACGACAACAAACCAACCATTTCACGAGAGAAAATATTTAAAGTCAAAGTATGTGGCTATAAATCTTTTCAATTTTAATACAATTTTAACTAATTTATACAATATTTTTAATATTTATGCAAGTTCTTTAGCACTGTCATCAAAAAGCAACTTTATGGAGATCATAAACTGGTTTAAAATCTTTCTTTTTTTTTTTTCATTTTAAAGTTGTTTTTTTTTTTTGGCATCACTGCTCTCCGGTGGTGGGAGTAAAGAGGCCCAGCCCCACTGCTGGAATTGAACCTCCGTCCCAGTGGGTCGCAGTCCCGCGCACAACCACTACGTCACCGGGGCTCAGCCCCATTTAAAAATCTTTTATGGCTATTTTTTATTGTATAGTAGGAAAAGAAAAACTCCAACTTACTTTTTTCATATTTTAATCCTAGGATGGTGAGAGGTTCCCGGCTTACTACAAAGATGGGGTTTCCTTCAGTAGTTTTGGGAATATGCTGTGCCAGTCTTCCAGGTTCTAGAACTAAGCGCCGTCCTTCGTAGATAAGCTCTTGGTTTGAGGAAGTAATTTTAGTTTGCTTATATACCAGTTCATGAAATACAGTAGCACTATAAGAGAAAAATTTGAAAGGATAGTATTACTGGGTTGGGGGGAGAAGCTCCTCTCCGTTTAAATGATGAATATTACCATATCTGTTTTGAAATATACCTTCACATATATACTGTTTTGTTAACTAGATGGTTTAAAGTATATTAAACTAAAAATTCATACAAACAACCAGGCTACAGAGCAATCACTTCTAAAATACTTTTTTTCCCCCTCAAATACTTTTCATGTTTGGATACTTGTACAACATGAAGTATGTTTAACCTTTCACGATGGGGAGTGAACAGCAGAGAGGTGGACCGCACGAACTCGGAGTCTGGGCTGTGTCAAGTGCTGATGAGCCGGATCGGGCCCGGCTGTGATGGTGAACAGAGGAGACCCTGGCCGCCTCGAGCCCTCCTTCTCATGGAGGGTCACTCTCTCTGACATAGGCTTAAATCTCAACTCTCCAAATCATCTCTGAACACCATAAACTACTGAACTCGTCCTCATCGTAATACAGAGGGAAAAATAGTATTACCACCTCGGAGAACTGAGGGAAGATCAAATAGGAAATAAGCCAGAATTTGAAGCCTGTCCAAACAAATCATGGTGTACAGAATGTGTGTACTTTTTTTTTCACCAGGCAGAGAAACATCACATCCCCTTTACTCAATTTCTCCCAATGGTAACATAATGTATAATGAACATTGACATTCATATAACCCATCTATCTTACTCAGATTTTGTAAGGCATATGTAAAAAAACCAAACAATTCCACGGGTATATTTGTAGTATAACAAGCTTTAATGCAAAACAAATGACTCCATGTAAAAAGTTGAGAGCAAACTTCCATTATTCTTGCATTCCATTTTTCCACGAACTTTTTGAAGTCCCACCATATACACATTTTAGTCTATGTGCTGCTGAAGCTAGCATATGTAAAAACTATATCAACAGATTTGTGCTTCAATATTTTAAAACCACACAACCGTAGTTTTAATAATAGAAATGTGACTGTAATTTAAAATACGGTAAGTACAAAAATGGGTATCATAAAACTTACAGTTAAGAGCATGTCAATTTAACTGTAAAATTTTTAAAACTGGGCTGAGCCCCGGTGGCGTAGTGGTTGTGCGCGGGACTGCGGCCCACTGGGACGGAGGTTCAATCCCAGCAGTGGGGCTGGGCCTCCTACTCCCACCACCGGAGAGCAGTGATGCCCAAACAAAAACAAACAAAAAAAATTTTTTTAAACTGAGAAAATGAATCCTTTTTTTTAAAAAGTAAGTAAAAAAATATGCTAAGCACAAAAGCAGTATCCTAAGTGGAAGGTGGTTTCCTGTTATAAAGCTGGTGTCCTAGGGCTGAGCCCCGGTGGCGTAGTGGTTGTGCGCAGGACTGCAGCCCACTGGGACGGAGGTTCAATTCCAGCAGTGGGGCTGGGCCTCCTACTCCCACCACCAGAGAGCAGTGTTCCCCAAAAAACAAAAAACAAAACAAAACAAAGCTGGTGTCCTATCCACGTCTTATAATTTTACAGGACATTTATTATGACACAGCATAACATTTTGAGACATAAAAAGAAAACTTTAAAAGTACTTACGTATTATATCCATGAATATAAATCTTATGAGCTGTCATTTGTTGAAGCGAAAAAACATGAATTATCATTCGGTGAAGAATATCACTAGTTTCTGCAAAAAACTGATCAAAACCCCAGCACTTTTCCTGATCTGCCTCCAGGATGTTTGCAAGAACAGGGGTAAGTAACGTTTGTAGACCCCTAAAATAGTGTTTAAAAGAGTGTGTTATATTTTGTTAGCTACAAAATCAAAGTATTTATAGACAAGTCATACTATTTCTATGAGTCAATTAGATTAGTCAAAAAGTTTAAAGATGTGTCTGAGAACCAGGTAACCCTGGCTTAATATTGCTTCTCACTAAATCAGATTCATAACATCTTTGTGTTAATTTTTATGTTAACTTTTACAATATTAATTGTAATATTGTACGTATATGATCATTTGGGTAAAATCACTTAAGAATGACACAATCATAAAGATAAAAAAAATCTTGATTTGATTTCCAGCACAAAGAGCTTCTTTAATGTCCTTCCAATATGGGACCTCCAATGTCTAATTTTGTATGGTGAGTTTGTCTTTTTGTAATGTACTGCTCTAGAAAGTAAAATTAAAATAGGGATCTAGCAATCAACTGGTGCCAATTCAATAAGGAGTAATTGTATTACTCCCTATTACACTAATATAGGTTTAGAGAAATTAATGGAAGACTTTTATTGTTTCGCATGTTTTCACCAGATTACAAAATATGCTCAACTATAATTCTAATTATGGAAACAAAAGTCTTTAAAATATGCATTTAACTACATAACAAGTAATAAAATAAATCCTTGTAATGATTACTATTTATATTTATTAAAGTATGTAGTAGATAATTTTTATTTTTGTCTAAACAGGTACCCATTTTCTCTCCGTCGATAAGAAAACCCACAACCTCTCACTTTAACTCCATTCTGTGCAGTGGTGGGCATGACACTCATGGTTATTATGATTAATTTGAGGTTGCTGATGGTAAAGTAAATTAATCCAATAAGAATCAACCCAGAACATTTTTCTATACTTACTGGGACAGAAAGTTTTTCTTTCCATTGGCCTTTTAAAGCTTTGAGAATTTGAGCCCAGTCATTTGAGACCGGGAAAGAGCCAGGCTGAGGATGAATCTGAAAGAATTGGGAAGAGTCTGGGTCCTGACTCTATAGTCTTGAGACTCAGATTCAGAGGAGTTGTGATTTTTTTAAGAAAATCATTTTATTGGGGCTCATACAGCTCTTATAACAATCCACACATCAATTGCATGTGAATTTTTAATTAAAGAGTCAATCTATTTTTTTTTACAGGTGAATCAATTATTTTCTTTTTAAAAAATTATTTTCTATCTTATGTTGACTAATATATATAAGAAAGAGGATCGCTATCTTGTTTGTAGTCATAACATTTTTGGAAATTGTTATCATTGCTAATAAGAGTACTTAAGCACTTTTCTACTAAAGAAGTAGCTAAGGAGTTTTCATAAAATAATGTATACCGTGAAATGTTGCAATGAATTACTACAGAGATAAGGAATGCGATCATCTGGTTAGAGACACAATGAAGTTAAGATTGCTCAATTATGTATTGTTATTTGCAGCAACATAATTATTCAACAGTAAATGCTAACTTCCGTTTTTAAATGTTATCAGCTTTGACTGAGATCTAAAAGGTAAGCATTTCCTACATAAATATTTAGCAAAAATAACAATTATAATACTAAATTCTGCTCTCAATACAATGAATGTCTCTCAATAATTCTTCTTGTATGGCATAATACCATTTTGGGTTTTTTTCCTATCAACAAAAATAAATTCTAAGAACAGGGGTTTTTAAGTTATTTCATAAAACCCAATATGCAAAACAATAATTAATACTTAGGTAGCTTGTTTAGGTATTTTTTATGCTCAAAGTCACAGGTGTGATGTATGTGTGTACATTCTACGTGAGTACAATTATTACACTCAGGAAAATGGAAGCTAACTCAGGAAACAAAATCTGAATGGAGGTCTGGGATTTACTTATTATATAGGGAAATCTAAAATAACTGATTCTTTACGTTTCTGCAAGCTGAATGAACAAAAGACACATATATACATTTGAAACGGAGAAATAAGTACTAGAAAACTATTGTCCTCACCACCTGAATAATTTGAACACCTAAAAAATGATGGTTATTAACTTTGAGTTTGTTTGCTAGAGCTCTAGTTGCAAAATTTACTCTATATTACAATTGGTCAATTTAGAGGTTAGTTTAAAAGATACCAAGATCCTGAGTTGGAGCTCCATATTAGGCAGGGATTCAAGACCAAAAATGAGACAATCCTCAATGTATGCCATCTGTCTTAAGATATGTGGTGAAATCATTAATACCTATCAGAATAAATCTTTACATTACCACAAAGAAAAAATAATCTATAGTATGTGCTTTTATATATGTGTGCACATGTGCATGTGTGTATGTATATATATGCTTGGTTTTCAATTAAGAAGCAATTACTCTTTCCTACATATATACTTCATATGCCTTTTTCCCCTTTTCTTTTCTTTTTTTTTTATTATTATTTTTTAAGGCATCACTGCCCTCAGGTGGTGGGAGTAGGAGACCCAGCCTTTGCTCCTGGGAGTTGGAATTGAACCTCCAACCCAGTGGGCCGCAGTCCCACGCACAACCACTACGCCACCGGGGCTCAGCCTCCCCTTTTCTTTTAACCTCCAAATTTTACATTTAAGTATTGGAGTATTTGTAATTTTAGCAACAAAGGTTTTTAGCATAAAAAACTGTTAGCTGGACTATATTTACCTAGAAAGGCTACAAGAGTCAGGCATGTCTCCACTCCAGTCAATTGGTCCATTTTCTGCTTTCTGTACTCCAGATATTGCACCAGAGGGCTTTCCTGTAATTATTCTGTACCTTTAGGATGGGATAATAGAATAAAAGAAAGCAGTTCACTTTTGCATGACCTGTGAGTGAGCTTTACAAAGGTATTTCTTTAACTGTACGTATAATTATCGACTAGTCAAAATTGTGTGAATGATATCCACAGGATTCAGGAAACAATCAAAATACTTTGAATCTAATCGAATGAAGAACAACAATGGTTGTATTGATATTTTACATAATGCCATTAATGTTCATTTGGACTCTCAGTGCCATATGATAACACTTCCCTGATCACAACAAAAATACTAATTTTTTTCATCTGGAAAAAAAAACTGAATAAATCCAAAATAAGTTATGTTACAGAATGTCCTGACCAAGAAGAAAATCTCCCCTTTCTTGTACTACCCAGAGGCACAGTCCATGAAGCAATGAAATGTACTGCAGAATAGACAGCAGTATCTTTGAAAGATACCTGGTATACACATTGGCCGGACGACTTTCTTTGAGATGTACACATCAAAATTCCGGCCAAATTTAATTAGGCTCATGATGGAAGTGATGGGACTAAGAGGCGGATGAGATAGATGATATAGTACTTCAATTGCAGGTTTACCACTTCTCTAAGTAAGACCTCTACTAGGGAATTAAAATCAACAAGCAAGAAGACACAGATATCCTGGAAGTGTTGGAGCAACAGCAATCTAGCTGAGAGGAATTACAAACAGTAGAAGAGCGAGTGTGATGGTGGGGCAGGAGGAAACAGCTCTATGGACAGAGGCATAAACATAGCTGTGTACATATATATTCATTTATGAAAAGAGGCATTGGCCCATGTGTATACACACACACACACACACACACACACACACACGGCAATACACTTAGGTAAAGGATGGTCTTTGGGATTCTGTTTAAGCCCTGCCTCAATGCGAGAACACTTTGTTCTAATAACCTGGTATTCTATGATGCTCACCCTCTCAGCATGATCACTGAAAACAAAATGGGTACATAAGCAACTGTGGTGAAGCGAGATGGTTATCAAAAGATACAGCATCTGAGGTCTTAAAGGCCTGAAGTTAAACAAATGGCCAGTTAGCAGTGAAGCAAGAAGCCCACATGGAAGAAGCACAGCAGCCTGTGAGATCATGAGATGAAGGGATTGGGTAACAGGCATGAAGACACACAACAAACAAACATACACCATATTGTTGAGAACGGTGGTTGAAGCAGAGACTCAAACCTCATCTGTAGACAATGGGACATCCCCTCACAGAAGGGTCACAAGGAAGGGATGAGTCAACCAGGGCGCAGTATAGCACTGATAAAGTAAACAATACTTCTCTGATTCCTTGAGGCTTCCTCACCCTCCACTATCACAACCCCATTCTGCCTTTCACTGTGGGCTAGACTGGAGCATGTGCACAGGTACAGATAAGACCTCATGACACATGAAATCCCAGAACAGAAATGGAATGGCAACACCAGGAGGGTAGGGGGAAGGAGGAATCAGGAAACTGATGAACACATTAACATATGTACACCGACACACACTCCAGGGGGACAAGCAACAGGTACTGTGGGGGAAGGAATACAGCAGTCAGTGTAAAATACGAAAATAATAATTTATCAAGGGGTCACGAAGGTGGGAGACGTGAGAGAAGGGAAAAAGAGGAGCTGATACCAAGGGCTCAAATAAAAAGTAAGTGTTTAGAAATTAATCATGGCAATATACCATACATACTCGAGTATAAGCTGACCTGAGTATCAGTCGAGGTACCTAATCTGACCACAAAAAACTGCGTTTAAAAATATGCTGAATCCTTGTGTTTCACTGTGAATTCTCCTCAGAAAGAGGCCCGTAGATGTCCCGTTCTCTGAGAAAAGACAGGACTTTGAACCAGTACCCTGCCCTGCACTACCCCGAATTGTACATCTTCAAAGGGGGCTAGAGAGAAATCATTCCAGACTATCCGGACCTGTGTGAATCAAGAAGCTACTGCCCGATGCATCCCCAAGACCATAAGGCAGCGCTGCTGAGGTGCCAGAGCCAGAGCAAAGGGCGGTGAGGAGAGTGGCAGCTGCAGGAGCAGATCGCCCTCCTGGTGAAAGGCACGAACCCTTGACATGGGGGCTGCCACCCGCCACTAAGGACGCACCAGAAGACAAAATGCAGAAAGAAGCTCTGTGGCTAGACCCAGGGTGGTTAAATTAGGTCTGTGAACAGGCTGACCAGCTAATCAGATCCCAAGCCCGGGTTTCAGTAGCGCTCTGTACTGGTGAACGTGTCTCGGTGTCCTGGAACCAGCTCCATACAGCTGGAATCTTCGGGTGCTTGTGGGAGCCCTCGCTTTCCACTTCCCAACTAAAGTCATATCTGCTCATAAAAAAACAAAATGCTGAAGAACTTGGCTTACACACAAGTATATACAGTATGTACAAATATGCTTGATACAATTGATGTGTGGATTGTGACAAGAGCTGTACGAGCCCCCAATAAAATGATCTTTTAATTAATTAAAAAAAAGACCTCAAAGGAGGAAATAAAAGTGCTTCGCGCCTTTAAGAATACTTTCATCTTTTTTTTACCCACCCTCTGTTTCATTAACTCATCAATCCATCACTTGGTAAAATAACCAACTTCACGATCAATCCTATTTTTCAAGAGAGAAGTGAGTGAGGAAAGTAACATCAAGAGGAAGATGCTCTAGCAGAGCTGGGGCGTGCAGGGAATACTTTCATCTTTTATTCGGATAAAAATGTAAAACAGTGTAGGAAAGAATTTCACCTTAGCTTATACATCCTATTTCTGACAGAACATCCACTTTTAATGTCTAAATAAAGGCTTTCTGAGAACATTGATCTATTTTTTAAAAGCGCAGAACAAACCAGTATAACTCTTTAGTCCATACTATAGTGGATAGCATGTTGTTGTGCTGCGTGACGCTCTCCTACCAACATTTCAAATGCCAGCAGGGCCACCCACATTGAACAGGTGTAGGCGGCGCTTCCAAAGTAGGAAAACCTGGGCTGAGCCCCGGTGGCATAGTGGTTGTGCGCGGGACTGTGGCCCACTGGGATGGAGGTTCAATTCCAGTAGTGGGGCTGGACCTCCTATTCCGACCGCCGGAGAGCAGTGATGTCCAAAAAAAACAAAAAAACAAAAACAAAAAAAAACCCAAAAACAAAATAGGAAAACCTAAGAAGGTGGTCCTAGTAATAATGTGCTTCTAAAAAACTGCCCAGTAAGTAGCAGTAGAACACTGTCTGGGATAGTGCCAGGTGAGCCCCTCATGTTGAAAGAGACTCAATATATGTCTCCTCAAAAAAAAAAAAAAAATGTTGGCTTTAAAGATGTGGATAGAGCCAAGTTTCCAAGGCCTTTATGAGCTACCATCCAAAGGTTCATGGAAAAAATGGAATTAAAAGATATTAACAAACTTCTTGAAGCCTTCTGATATTTGCTGGCATGGTACAGCTTAAAATGCGAAGGAACAGCTACATCTCATTCATTAATAATTAGAACATACCAAAAAATACCCGAACTGCAAACTAAACTCAACGGCATAGAGTTAACGTCAACACGAAGCAACCCTGGGGCACAGGGGAGAACGGCCCCTGTGAGTTTCAGAGACTGCAACTCTTTACAAGAAGCTGACAGCCCCATCATTCTCCCAGTGAAAGATAAAGAGCATGAAAAATAGTAGGAAAATTGGAGGCTGTCCCAATTGAAATGGAATGCCTGATGATCCATATCCTAGGTCTTAGTGAGCTAGAACAGACGGACACTGATCATTTCGAAGGGGAACAATCTTATGGGCCACTACACAGCGTCTGACAAACTGAAAAGGAATGTTATTACATTCACGGTCAAAAAGAACATTTCAAGATCCCAAAGTACAGTGCTGTAATAGGACAATAATATATGCCTACAATGGAGACCAACAACTATGACTATTATTAGTATTGTGCATCTACCACAAATGTCAAAGATGAAGAAATTGAAGATCTGACTTTTGAAATGGATCACAGAATCAAGGTGGACTTGGTAACCAGTGGTGATCTGACAATGGAGACAAATCAGGATAATCATTAGTTTGAAAATATGGCCTAAGTGATAGAAACACCACCAGAGATCACATGATAGAAAATTTTAAGACCACTACCCTGCACACTGGAAACATCTTTTTCCAACAACACAAATGGTGACTACACACACAGGCCAGATTATCACACAGATTACACGAGTCAAATCCACTATATTGGTGGAAAGAGATACCGGAGAAGCTCAAAATCATCAGTGAGAACAAGGCTGGGGGCAACTTTGGACCAGATTGTCAAATGTTCTTATGCAAATTCAAGGTAAAGCTAGAGAAAATTAAAATAAATCCATGAAAACCGAATTCTAACTTCGGGTATCTCTTAGCTAACTTTACAGAGCATCTCAAGAACAGACTCGATGCACTGTACATTAGTGACTGGAGACTACAAGTCATAGGATGAAATTAGGACATGACATATGAAGAAAGCAAAAGGCGCCGGGTCCTGGTGGTGTAGTGGTTGAGTGTGGGACTGCGGCCCACTGGCTTGGTGGTTCAAATCCAGTAGCAGCTCTCCAGGAGCAAGGCTGGGGCTCCTACTCCCACCAGAGGACAGTGATTTCAGCGCCCCCCCCCCCCAAAAAAAAAAAAAAAGAAAGCACAAGGCAGGAAAGAAAGAAAGAAAGACAAACCAACAAGGATGCTAGCCTGGGGGATAAGGACCACATGTTTGGTGGTCAATGAAGTCACAAACACAATATTTGATATCTCATTTCTGTGAGTAGTGACTGTAGTCTTAAATGTTTGTGGGCAGGTATATAAAATGCAACTATTGGTCTCTCCCCATCTACAGAAAATTAAAAAGTTAAAAAAACTACGTGGAAGCAATTAGTCCAATGGGCTAACTGACCAACAAACATCAGTCTCTTCATCTGCGAGACCAGAAGAATCTGAGAGTGTCTGGTTACCTACCTACCAACTGCTCTGAAAAGGATATTAGAAGATCCAGAGAGAGTATGAGAAAAAACAAAACTAAAAGTCATAAATGATACTGGGCTTACTATTTGGATAGAGACAGGTGGAGCCCTCAAGACTGGAGCCCTTAGTTACCCTTCAAGTCTGGAATGGAATTCACACCGTGTTAGAAAATCAAGGATTTAAGACCAAAGGATTCACCAAGGCCAACATTCACCCAAGGAAAAATCCAGGCAAGAAGAAGGAGTGGCAGTGGGAAACGCCAGCAATGTGCTAAGGCTACATTACAGGGCTACATTGAATGCGCTGAATAAAAAAACGTGTCTGAGTTGCTTAAAGTAAAAACGAATGATCTGCTCTGTATATCACCACTCAATTCACAATGAAAAGTTAAGGGTGGGGAAGGAGGCCACAACAGACTTTGAAACTTGCTCTTGAATATAGAGTAGTTAAAGTGGATGGAAGGAATAAAGAGGTGAAAGTGCTGAGCAGAAAACTTACAGGGTAGTTAGTTTGAGAAGACAAAGCATTAAAGCAAAATGTGAAAAGACCTGGCGTTAGAAAACCAAAATGATCAAAATTTCTCAAGCTAAAAGAATTGAAGAAAAATGTCAAGCTTGGAGATGTTGCCACACTAAAGTGGCAACCAAAAATTCAAGATGTTGCCACATTAAAGTATTTGACAGGCAAACCATTGAAAGATGTAGACAACATCAAAATAAGATGGAAGGAATTCACTAAGTCACTGTAGCAAAAAGAACTGGTTGATATTCAGCCATTTATGCAGTGTTAAGATCAAGAACGCACGGTATTGAAGGCACTGGCAAAAAATAAGGCTCCAATTGAGGCCTTCGACAAATGGATGCGATGTAAAATCACTGACTCATCTATGCCCAGAGATATGGGAGACTAGCCTAACAATGACTGGAAGAGTAACATGCCCATCTAAAAGAGAGATGATCCAACAAAATGCAGATTGCTGAACAGTATCATTAAAGAGATATACAAGTAAAATTTTTGCTAACTGTTCTATAAGCATAGTCAACAAGCTGCTGGCAGCATTTCAAGCTGGATTCAGAAGAGGAGCTGGCATCAGGGATAGCACTGCTGCTGTCAGATGGATCTTGCATGAAAGTAGAGAATACCCAAGAGATGGTTGCCTGTATTTTATTGACTATGCAAAGGGATTTGACTGTGTCGATCATGACAAGTTAGAATAACATTATAAAGAACAGGAATTTCAGAAAATTTAACTGAGTTTATGCAGAGCCTGTCTTTAGACATGAAAGTAGTCATTTGAACAGATCACGAGATGACATTTGGTTTAAACAGGAAAGGCATGTATCCTGGTTGTGTCCTTTCACCATATTTAATCAATCTGTATGCTGAACAAATAATCTGAGATTCTGGAGGAATGTGGCATCAGAATTGGAGGAAGTTTCATGATTCATCTGTGGAATTGCAAGAGGGGAAGGGGACTTTACACATTTATTAATAGAGATGAAAGATGGCAGCTTTCAATATGGATTACATGTCCCCATAAAGTAACCAAGTCAGTAAGAACTGGATCAATAAGCAACCTCAGGATAAATGAAGAAAGATCAAAGCTGCTGAGTATTTCATTTTCCTTGGACCTAGAATCATGGCAGCAGCAGTCAAGAGTGACATAACACTTTATAATGGGCAAATTTGCTGCAAAAGACCTCTTTTAAGCATTAAAAAAAGATGTCAAAGGACTAAACACATCTAAAACGCATGGTATTTTTAATGTCCTCATGTGTATGAATGTATAAAGAACACTAAATATACCAGGGATTGCCAGAAGAACAACAATAACAAAAAATCTATGTTTGAAGAAGTACAACCAGGATGCTTCTTAGAGGCAAGGATGTTAAGATTTCATCTCACATATCAGGATATATCAGAAGGAACATATTCTGGACGTACCTAAATGAGGACATTATGTTTGGCCATATAGAGGGTCAGTGACAAAGAGAGAATCTCAACAAGAATCTATCACAGAAGCTACAATAAATGAGCTTAAATACAGCAATGATTCTGAGGATGGTGCAGGATCTAGTGAGCTTCATTCTGTTGGTACAAAGGGTCACTGTGAATTAGAAGTGATTTGAAGACACCGAATAAAAACATCAACAACATTCAGATAAAAGCCTGTTTGCTGTTGAGCTGATTTCAACTTAAGACAATTGCAAGAGTGCAGAGAAAAACTGCTGTGTACCGTTTTCAAGGTTGTGGTGTTTTGGAAGATCACCATGCCTGTCTCCTAAGGAGCCACTCTGTTGGTTCAAGTCAGCGACTTGTCCGCAGCAAGCAGTTGTGTCATCCAAGAATTGATTGTTACATACATACAAGTTTATTTTTCTTGAGGAAAGCACAAGTTGGTGCCTCATCTTGGTTAAGGAAGATATTTGATGAGGAAAAGCCCTGTTGTGACGCAGGTGCTAGGTGAGGCTACAGTAACATCAGCAGTACAGTTATTTGTTGTCTTTTTCTGATGAGTGTGTACCCTGCTTTTGCTGCAAAAGGTTTACTCAGGCTTTAGCAACTGTCACTATACAATCTGATCTTTTACTTCTTCAAACCTACAAAAAGAAAACAATTTCTCCCTCAATTTTCTTTTTTTAATTAAATACTTTTATTGGCGGCTCTTATATCTCTTATCACGATCCAAACATTCATTCATTGTGTCAAGCACATTTGTACATATGTTGCGATCATTTTCAAAGCATTTTCTTTCTACTTGACCCTTGATATCAGCTCAAGTTCCCCTGTCCTCCCTCATGACCCTTTGATAAGTTATAGTTTATCATTCTCATATGTTACACCATACTGACAGCCTTCACTTACTTTTCTGTTGTTTGGCCCCCTGGGATCGGGTTATATGTTGATCCTTTTGACCAACTTCCCTCTTCCCCCCCCCCCCCCACTTCCCTCTTATCCTCCTGGTATCTCTATTCTCATTGTTGGCCCTGAGGGGTTTATCTATCCTGGATTCTATGTGTTTCAGGCTCTTGTCTGTAGTGGTGTGCATGTTCTGGTCTGATCTGATTTGTAAGGTAGAACTGAGGTCATGATAGTGAGGGGATAGGAGCATTAAAGAATTAGAGGAAAGTTGTGTGCTTCATCAGTGCTTTACTGCACCCTGATGGCTCCTTTCTTCCTTGTGACCCTTCTATGAGGGCATGTCCAATTGTCTACAGATGGGTTTTGGGTCTCCACTTCTCATTGCTCCCATCCCCATTCACATTGGTATGGTTCTGTCCTGGGTCTTGGATGCCTGATACCTTATCCCATTGACACCACAGGATCACACAGGCCAGTGTGTTTCTTCTCTCTCAATTTTCTATGAGATAACTGTCTTGGGTAGTTCTTCCTGAAAGAATGGCTGGATAGTTTGGACTGTCAATGAGTTACTGTCTCCTACCATTCTGAACTGCAGAGTGTTACAGTTAGGATGATGGTTTCTCTTGAAGGTATGTAATTTAGGGTCTTTGGAAGTATTCTACTTAAAAATTCCCATTTAAGAATCTATCTTTTATTTTATTCCTTAGTTTATAATGAGTGAAGTTCTATACTGTAATGACCTTATTTAATATAGTAGCTCATACATGTATTGCACCAATGAAATGCAATCAGTCTCTGGCTTAAAAACAGCACTATTGGAAAAAAAATTGTATTACTTGCCAATAATTTTTTCTTTTTTTTTGGGGGGGGGGGCCGCATCACTGCCCTCAGTGGTAGTGGGAGCTACCCAGCGCCGCTCCTGAGAGCCGCCATTGGATTTGAACCGCGGGCTGCAATCCTGCACTCAACCACTTTCGCCACCGGAGCTCAGCCCTAATTTTTTCTTTTTTAAAAAAGTAAAGGAGGGCTGAGCCCCGGTGGTCTAAGTGGTTGAGTGCGGGACTGCAGCCCGCGGGCTTGGTGGTTCATATCCAGCGGCGGCTCTCAGGAGCGGCACTGGGTGGCTCCCACAACCATCAGAGGGCAGTGGGGCCCACAAAAAAAAAAAAAAAAAAAGGGAAGGAAATCAGATCGGTTGTTCATAGTAAGAATTGTATTTTTTTTCTATCTGGTTAGAACTGGTGATAGTTCTTATAATCCACAGAACTATGGGGGAAAAGCAGGAGAAAGAGGACGCTTTCAGGTTTTGCAAAGATTTACAGCTCGAGAAATCCACAGTGGTCTGTAGGAGCTGCTATACTTAAGGACTCAATAACAGTGGACTTTTGAGTTTATTAAGGAAAAACATGTTAACTCTACAAAATAGAATAAACAAAAACTGTGATGGAATAAGATCCAGAAAGTTATGCATTTTAAATAATGATCTAAGATGGCAGAATAGGAAACACATTATAAAAAAACATTAAAAAATTATAATTAAGCTTATAAAAACTTATAAAAGTACTATAAAATATATAGAAAATACATTTAAATACCTACATGCCATTTCTACTTTGTATATAAGACATTTAATCACAATATGGAAAAATAGGATGATACTTTCATGAGTGTACATTCTTATTAATAAACTCAAAAGATCCAAAATAACCAGAGATCTCTGTGTGATGAAGCAAAATAAGAAAAGCACATTTTATAAATTATTCCAAAGTCCAGGGCAAGACAGGACTCACATCACTTCCTTATTCCTCCGAGGCCCTTCGAATGGCCGGAATGGCAGGGAGCCGGTGGCTGCGTGGTAAAATGTCACGCCAATGCTCCAAAGGTCAACTGTTGCTCCATACTTCTTCTGGTGGTCTTTCCTTAGAACTGCTCTTTCATACATGTCAGGGTGCTAGAAAAAAGGCGGGGGGAAGGGAGAGGTTCAGTTCTGTCATCTTGTAATACATTTTGCAATGAGTTCTCAATAGTCTGTAGGCAATCTGCTATGTCTTCCCACTTTGAAGACGGTCTCCCACCTTTTTCTCTCCTTAAGCTTCTGACACCATGTCCTTTGGGACCCCTCTAATCTTACATCAGGCTTCACCAGGAAACGGAAGCAATCAGAAATCAACTCTACCTTAAGTCCTTTACCAAACACCAACCCACCTGCATCGCGCCCACACGCACCCTCCAGGCCTACTTTCAGGACGGCCACAGCAGAGCTGCTCCTCTCCCTCTGTGTGATGGGCTCCATCTTAGTCTGTCTCTCACAAGTCCAAGAGCAGATTTCTATCATGACACCTTTCATCAGGTTTCCTGTCTCTGCTGGATCAGTCTATGAGCTCATGATCACAACTCACTGTCTTGCAATTTTAAAACGCTAACTTGATTCCACAATGCCCTTCAATTATCTTTGAATTCTCTGCTTGTCCCCACAGCAAAACTTCTCAAAACAGTGGTCCACATTTATTGCTGCAACAATGGGCTCAAACATAAGAATGATTCTGAGACAGCGCAGGACCTGGAAGTATTATCAATTGTTATACATAAGGTTGCTTATGAGTCAGTGATCAGTCAACAGCAGATTATTATTTACCGTAGCTCCTCGAGTATAAGTCAACCCAAATATCAGCTGAGGCACCAAAGTGACCACAAAGACTGCATTAAAAAAGTGCTGACTAACTAGGCTTGACATGAGTCTAAATGGCATCTTATTTGAAAGCTGGACGGGGTGTACTCTGGCAAAGGATGCAGCAATCTGCTGCCATAAGGAGTTACAGATCTGTAAACCCAATAGTAAGATTCGACTCTCTCCTAGAGGGCTACACGAGTTGGAATCAACTAGATGATAGTGGGCTTCCAACTCTTCCACTTACTCAATATTTATTGCCCGTTTCAGAAGATCACTCCTTTGTCTCTTCCCAGGTGACGACCTCATGTTCCAGAAGCTACCAAGCATGTCTAGGTACCCTGGGCCTATTCACACCACCATTAACATACTAAGAACCATCTGCTAGGTCATAGATCTGATTAGCACTTCTTTCCAAAATAATCACTTTACATGCTATGCCTCAGAAGTGTCCAAAAACACTTGTTTTTTTCCCCCTCTGGTTTGTTTTTAACTTTGTTCAATTAGAAACTTAGCTAGAACTATTCACTACTTTAGCAAATCATGTCAATAAAAACAACCTTACTTGTAAGGTGTGACTCACTAACACAGCACACCTCTAAGCAACACCTAGGACAATGTGGCATTTGATTCTGAGTGAGTGGTGACAAATGATAGCTAACCTCAAATGTAAGTAAAAAACAAAGCCCTAATTACTAGGGGTGTGGGGAAGGAGAAATAGACAAGCTGTTATTCCTGGTAACATATGAATGCAAACTACTGAGTTTGTATAATACCTGTATTCAACTATTAAGGAGTCCTGGTGGCACAGTAGTTACATGTTGGACTGGTAACCATGAGGCCAACAGTTTAAAACCACCAGTTGCTCTGGGAAGAAAGAGGGGCTTTCTATTCCTGTAAAGAGTTAGTGTTGAGGGCTGAGCCCCGGTGGTGTAGTGGTTGTGTGCGGGACTGCGGCCCACTGGGACAGAGGTTCAATTCCAGCAGTGGGGCTGGGCCTCCTACTCCCACCACTGGAGAGCAGTGATGCCCCGCCCCCCACCCCCCCGAAAAAAAAAATAGTGTTGAAAATTCACAAGGCAGTTAGCATTCACTCTGAGTTAGCATTAACTCAATGGCAGTATTCAACTATCAAATGATTCCTTTATGGCATTGTTAAGTTATTATAATATGCATTGAATTATGCAGGTGGGTTCTTGTGGGTTGGTTCTATTATCTCTAAATTTGATTTTGACTTACTGAGGGAAACATCCTAATTATAGCAGAGAAAGGGTGCTGGTTTCATAGAAGAAGTCACTAGCCTGTTTAACCCACTGCTAAACTCTCCAATTCCAGCTCCTACCGTACACCAGACTCCAGTGGAACTTCCATCCTTTCTGTTTTTCCCACAGCTATTCTTATCTTTGTTGTTCTTTCTGCTTGCAACCCTCTTCCTTCAATCTCTACACTATTCATTTCATCTAAAGGAACAATTCGCTTAGGCATTAGGAGGGCTTTCACTTGAAAATTTTTCTCCCGCAAGTCATTCTTCATCACATGACTATTAATGTGTTATTATCTTTGCAACAATTCAATGATCTGAACTTACTTTGTTGACTTGTTAACTGTCTATTTTCTCTGCTAGAATGTAGGTTGGAAGAACAGGATCATGTATTTTATTTACCACTGATATCCCTGGGTCTAGAACACTACTTGATAAACATTAGATGCATAAATACTTACAGAATGAATAAAATCCATTTTCTATGTACTCTAACTTGAAAGATTATAAAATATAATGCCAGATCAATTCTGGGTTACATATTGGTAATAAAATATCCTAAAACATTACAACTCAAGCCACATTTAGAATCATCTCAATGAAACTATCAGGGCAGAAAGACTTTCTCCTTCGTATTATAGGATTACTACAGGAGCTTCCATGGAAAGGAAACAAATAAAGAAATCAAACTCTAAGGCTGTTGGAAGGAAACCCAGGCATGCGGAGTGCTGGTGGTATAGTGGTTGCACACTGGGGCCACACCCACATTGATGGGCAGCTCAAAATCATTGGCAATTCTGTGGGAGAGAGACTGGGGCTTTCCTACTTTGATAAACAGATGCAGTCTTGGAAATCCACAAGGGGTCACTATGTGTCAGCTTTGACGTGATGGCCGCGAGTTTACGTAAAATTCCTGATTACACATATAATGCAGTTACTTTGAAGGATATTTTCTTACATGTTTCCCTATCTGCTAGCTTTGCCAAAACATTGCTGTAGACCTAGCAATTGTTCAGCCACAGAGCTTTCTGCCATTTTAGTTCAATCTTTTCACAAGCATTTCATTTTTGTTTGTGTGCTTCTAGCAATGGTTCTTTCAGCCTTTCAACAAGTAAAGATCCCTTTACTAGAATCTTCTATTTGAGCTTGATAAAGAATGATTTATGGATGACCTCCCAATTATATAATATTAAAGAAAATCAAAGAATTGTACTTCAGAGGGATTATTATCCAAAGTTTATAATACACTAGTTGCTATGTTAGAAAAAAGTTTATACTAATTAGTATATTACTTGACTGTAGAGATAGTTTCCTTTAAATATAAACCCATAATATTAATAAAATTAAATTAATAAATATACATTTGGGGGCTGAGCCCTGGTGGCGTAGTGGTTGCGTGCGAGACTGCAGCCCACTGGGTTGGCAGTTCAAATCCAGCAGCAGCTCTCCAAGAGCAAGGCTGGGTCTCCTATTCCCACCAGAGGGCAGTGATGCCATTAGCCCCCAAAAATACATTTTAAAATGCTACAAAAATTTCAAGAGAAACCTTTTGAAAATCAATATCTAATTCCTTCACTACATATCCGCCACCGGAAAAGAACATTTAATTGTTATCGTAAAAATTATGTTGGAGGGCTGAGCCCCAGTGGCATAGTGGTTGTGCGCGGGACTGCGGCCCACTGGGATGGAGGTTCAATTCCAGCTCCACGGAGCAAAGGCTGGGCCTCCACCACCTGAGGGCAATGATGCCAAAAAAAACAAAAACAAAAACAAAATTATGTTGGAGACTTCCAGGAAGATGGCGACTGAGTACCACATATCGGAGGAACTCTGCAGAATCAGCCCAGGAGAGTTACTACGAGGGAAATTTAACACTGCCGGGTAACAGGAGCAGCATCATAATAATAAGGAGGTACAGAGCCAAAAGGTTTTGGGTGTTGGGGGCTTTTGGCTTATCATAGTAGAGGCAGACTGTCTCTGCTGGAGCTAGGATCAACTGGATCTGACATAGAGGATTTATCTCAACTGAACCACAGCTTGCTGCCAGTCCAGGGGAGGGATTAAACCCTTGCAGTCCCACAATCAGGGATGAAGGATCAGCTATATGGTTACTTTTGATTCCCTCTCTTCTCTCTATTCCCCCCCCCCCCCCCCACAGTTTCAGAGGGATTAGTTCTTTAGTGTTTTTTTCTCTTAGTCATTTCTAATTCCTTTTCTAATTAGTCTTTTCTAATGTCAAAAAACAGGGCCTCCAGACCACTCCCCTTAGCCTAGGGCATTTACACCTGCTCTACCCAGGTGGAAGAGCATCACTCTGTCCAAATAAGCCTGAGGTGGGGCAGTACACTCACCCTCCACCAGGGGATATTCCACTCAACTTGTCCTCCAAATACTGACTGACTAGGGAAAGGGCGAAGCCACAGGAAGATCAAGTGGTGGGCCAATTCCACAGTGAAATGATTCACGGCAGTTTGAAGAAGCATTCCTACAAGTCTCCCAGAGAACCACTGCTCTTCGACTACCTTGAAAATGGCACCTGGTTCCTCTATAACAAGGCAAGGCAAACGGCAATCAGCCCAAATGACCTCCATGAAAAAACAGGAGAAACAAAACACAACAGCAGATGTCCTGAACCTAACAATGTGCATAGAAGCAGCAGACATTGATCTGTCACAGAAAGACATTTTCAGAATGCTCTTTGGAGTCATACAGGATGTGAGAAAAACAATAAAGAAAAAGGACGAAATGATAAAAGAGATAAAGACCATGCACCAAAAGGAAATACAAGAGCTTAGGGATGACATAAAAAACCAATAGAGGGCTGAGCCCCGGTGGCATAAGTGGTTGAGTGCGGAACTGCAGCCCGAGGGCTTGGGGGTTCAAATTCAGCGGCAGCTCTCAAGAGCAGCACTGGGTAGCATCCAGAACCACCAGAGGGCAGTGATGCCCCAAATAAAACAAATAAACAACAACAACAACAAAAACAATAGCAGACTCACAGATGTTGCGAATCAATTGGAGAAAGCAGAAAACGGCACCAGTGACCTAGAAAAGTGCCAAGAAGACTAACAAACATGAACAAAAATCTAATAGGATCATCAGAGAAGTTGAGGAAAACCTAAGAGCTATGCCTGATGCTATGAAGAGACACATCAGAATAATTATATTACCAGAGGAAGACACAACAAAGAACAGCACTCACGAAGCATAAATAAGAGACTGCCACATAGAACAATCTCACCCAGAGGACAAAAAAGAAAAGCATCCCAAAAGATAAGATTGGTTTAAGGGTAGAAAGAAATCAAGAATGATCCACTCTCACACACACATGCACAATACACTGAAAGGAAAGGGAGGTAGGAAAACATCTAATACAAAAGGTATAAGATGACAACACAGATTCCACAGATGGAGATAATAACACTGAATATCAATGGTTTCAACTTAGGCATTAAAAGACTGAGGCAAGCAGACTGGCTTAGAAAACACAACCTGCTGCCTACAGGAGACACATCTCAAGACTACAGATAAAAATAAGCTGCGAATCAAAGGCTGGAGAAAGGCATACCAAGCAAACAGTAATTAAAAAAAAGCAGGGGTAGCAATCCTAATCTCAGATGAAATTGACCTCAAAGTGCAAACCATAAAAAGAGATAAGGAGGGACACTATGTAACAGTAGACAAAGAAACAAATAAGCAGTGAGAGACCTGCTGAATAAGTCAACCAAACACTTCAAAAGATGAAAAAAGAAATGACTTGACAATTATAGTGGGTGGTCTTAATGCACCTCTCTCTGAGAAAGGCAGATCACAGGGAATAAAACTCAGCAAGGAGGCTAGAGATCTAAACACTACAATTAGACAATATGACTTGATAGATATCTGCAGAGCCTTTCATCCAAATACAAAAATATTCAAGTTCTTTTCAAGCCCACATAGCACATATCCAAAGATAGGCCCATGCTGGGGCATAGAGCAAACCTACATACATTTTTTTGTTTGTTTTGGTTTTGGTTTTTTGTTGTTGTTGTTGGGGGGGGGGGGGCATCACTGCCTCTGGTGGTTGTGGGTGCTACCCAGTGCCGCTCCTGAGAGCCGCCGCCGGATTTGAACCGCCAAGCTCCGTCAAGTCCCGCTGCAGTCCGCACTCAACCACTTATGCCACCGGGGTTCAGCCAAACCTACCTAAATTTAAACACATTGATATCATACAGTCGTCTCTCTCTGACCACTGTGCCATAAGGCTGGAAATCAACAAAAGGGAGATGAAAAAAATAAGAGGAAATAACTGGAGGTTGAATAACTCTTTTTATTTCAAAAGGGAGTGCATACTGGCCCAGATCAAAAATGAAATTAGGAAATTTCAAAAAAGCCAATGAGAATGAAAGCATGACATACCAAAACTTATGAGACACAGCAAAGGCAGTTATCAGAGAAGTTTCATATCAATACATACACACCTGAAAAAAGAAGAATCTCATAATTGATATGCTGGCACAAAATTTACAACAACTAGAGCAGAGTCAGCAGGATGATTCTACTAATAGCAAAAGAAAACAAAAAATAAAACTCAGGAGAGGGAAAATAAGAAAACTATGGAAAAAATGCAGCTAAAAGTTGACTCTTTGAAAGGATGAAAAGAATCAATAAACTGCTGGCAAACCTACCCAAAGAAAGGAGGGAAAAAAAAATTTTTGATAGCAAGAATGTGGGATGCAAGAGGGGACATTACAACAGACCCTAATGAAATCAACAGGGTAATTTCACAGTACTGGGAAAGGCTGTACTCCAATGAATTAAAAAACTTGCAAGGCATGGACAAATTCTTGGAAAAACGGTCTCTCCCTGGACTATCCCCAATGGACATCAAGAATCTCAACAGACCCATAGCAATAGAAGTAATATACAAGGTTGTCAAGGGAATACCACCAAAAAGTTTTTCTGGATGGGATGGCTTCATAGGAGAATTCTACCAAACATTCTGGGAAGAACTGACACCAAACCTACACAAACTCTTTCAAAACAAAAGAAAGATGGTAAACTCTTTCTATGAAGGTAGCATAACACTGATACCGAAACTGGACAAGGATCCCACAAGAATCAAGATCTGGGCGGAGCCCCGGTGGCGAAGTGGTTGTGCACGGGACTGCGGCCCGCTGTGACGGAGGTTCAATTCCAGCAGTGGGGCTGGGCCTCCTACTCCCACCACCAGAGAGCAGTGATGCCCCCCACCCCCCCGCAAAAAAAATGCTTAACAAAATACTGCTCAATAGAATACAAAAGTATATAAAACAAATAATTCACCATGATCAAGGTGAGATTCAGGGATGGCTAAACATACAAAAAACCATTAGTATCATTCACCACATTGGCATGAAAAACTCTTTAAGGACCACATGAAAATACCGATGGATGCGGAAAAAGCATTGGACAATATCCAATACCAATTCCTGTTCAAGATAGTCGAGAAGATAGGAATGGAAGGAAAATCCTCTAGATAATATAAATTATATATGAAAAACCAACAGCCAACGTGGTAGTCAATGGAGAAAACACTAACACAAACCCATTGAAAAAGGGGACCAGACAAGAATGCCCCTTGTTCCCTCTCTTATTTAGTATTATACTGGAGGTTTTAGCTAACAGCATAAGGCAAAGAAAAGCCATCAGAGGTATTCACCTGGGGAAGGAAGAGGCGAAACTATTGTTGTTTGCAGGTGATATGATTTTATATGTTTTCTTTTGTGCTTATTATTATCTCTGCAAGGTCTATCTATGTCGGGAGCCATCCAGCTGACATGCTTGACCTGGCTACAGTCACGTAGCCTGAACTCTGTTGCCGTCTGTTGCCTGAGGTTCCTAGTTACCTTTGTTACTGTTAACAGCCCTGGCCTTGGAAGCTCGGCTTGCAGCTCTGCTGCCATTCACTTGTTAATAACTATATGCTAATTCCCCAAACCTATAGATAAGGCACTTCTGCTTGTCTTGATTTGCAGATATGCTGGCCTTCACTTGTTAATTTTGAAGATCACCATGTGCTAATTGCCTAAGCTTGCTTGCCCTATAAACTTGTTTTATTTCTCCCAAATAAATGAGACTTGATCAGAATCCTGTCTTGTCTCCATTTCTCGCGTCTCCTGTCCCCCCAATTCCCACTCCTCCTTCCAGGACTTGTGAATTACGGACCCGCAGGCCGGGACATATCTAGATAAAATAGGCTGGATAAACAGGGAGAAAACAATTGGGTTGATGGTTCCAGGGGGACGTGGTAGGGGGAAGGTCAGGGAAAGGAGGTGGTATTGACCAACTTAGGGGCAAGGAGGGAGTAACAAGTGATCCAAAATCAGTGGCAGGGTGGGTGTGGTAGGCCTGGTAGAGATTGATCAAGGCTAATGTACCCGAAAGAAATTATTGAAACCCAAATGAAGACTGAGCATGATAGTGGGACAAGAGGAATGTAAAAGGAAATAGAGGAAAGAAATAGGCAGCAAAAATGCATTTAGAGAGACCTAAATAGAGGCATGTACATATGTAAATATTTTTATATATGAGGATGGGGAAATAGATCCATGTGCATATACTTTTAGGGTTAGTATTAAGGCAGCAGATGGATATTGGGTCTCCACTCAAGTACTTCCTGAATGCAAGAACACTTTCTTCTATTAAATTGGCATTCCATGATGTTCACCTTCCCAACACGATTGCTTAAGACAAGTGTGCATAAAGCAAAAGTGGTGAAGAAAGCTCATGGTGTCTGGAGATCAAAAGACATAGCATCTGGGGTCTTAAAGGCTTGAAAGTAAACAAGCGGCCATCTAAATGAAAAGGAACAAAACCCACCTGGAAGGACACCAGCTTGTGTGACCACAAGGTGTCAAAGGGATCAGTTATCAGGTATCAAAGAACAAAAAATCGTATCATTGTGGCCCACCTTCCTGATATGATTGCTGAAGGCAAATGTGTGCATAAGTAAATATGATAAAGCAAGCTGATGGTGACTGGCTATCAAAAAATAGAGCATCTGGGGTCTTAAAGGCTTGAAGGTAAACAGGCAGCCATGTAGCTCAGAAGCAACAATGCTCACATGGAAGAAACAGACCAGTCTGTGTGACCACTAGGTGTCGAAGGGTTTAGGTATCAGGTATCAAAGAATTAAAAATTGTATTATTATAAATGAAGTGGGGGAATACAGATTAGTGACCCAAAGTCCATCTGTAGGTAAAGGGACATTTCCTTATAGAAGGGTAGCAGAGAGAAGATAAGCCAGTCATGGTAAAGTGTAGTAACAATGAAACATGCAACTTTCCTCTAGTTCTAACAATGCAACCCCCCTACCCCCCACTATCATGATCCCAATTCTACCTTACAAATCTGACTAGACTAGAGGATGTACACTGGTACAGATAGGAACTAGAAACATGGGGAATCCAGGACAGATGATTCCTTTAGGACCAGATGTGGAAGTGGCCAGACAGGGAAGGTAGAGGGAAAGTGGGGTAGAAAGGGGGAACTAATTATAAGGATCTACATATAACGTGCTTCCTGGGGTACAGACAACAGGGAAATGGGTGAAGGGAGACATCAGACAGTATGAGATATGACAAAATAATAGTAATTTATAGACTATCAAGGGTCCATGAGGGAGGGGAGGGGGAAATGAGAAGCTGATAGCAAGGTCTGAAGTAGAAAGCTAATGTTTTGAGAATGATGATGACAAGTATATAAATGTGCTTGGCACACAATGGATGGATGTATGGATTGTGATGAGTTGTATAAGCCCCCAATAAAATGATTTTAAAAAATTATGTTGAGGCATTTTGTGCATAGCCAATTGATTGACCAATATATCAATTGTCTTTAAATAAGATTACTAGAAATGCGTGACTTACCAAGTATTCTTCTGTGCCATAGAGAGAAACAAACTGCTCATCATCTTCTAATTCTCTAGCCGCACCAAAGTCTGTGAGCTTGTAAACTGACTGCCCATCTTCACCGATAACTCGCATGATATTTCCCGGCTTGATATCTCGGTGAACTATGCCATTCTCTCGGAGATGATTCATCCCACCCACTTCAATAAATAGGAAACAAAGAAAACGGTCATGACCATCTGTATGTGTGCTGCACCTGGTTCGTGTAATTCACTCATATTAATTCAGTCTCAAATCCATTAGTAAAGATTTTCCACAATTTGACCTGTCATTCTAATTAAGGAAATAATGGATGATATACATATTTTTTATCTCTGGTTTCCATTATAAGGAGAATTGGGTTTGCTAATGATCAATGTCATCTAAGTTAAGTCCAATCTCTCTTTTTTTGTTGTTTTTGTGGGCATCACTGCCTCTGGTGGTCGTGGGCACTACCCAGTGCTGCTCCTGGGAGCCACCGCTGGATTTGAACAGCCAAGTCTGCGGGCAGCACTCAACCACTTACGCCACCAGGGCTCAGCCCGTCCAATCTCTCTTAAATATAGTCAGGAACATGTACTAAAGCAATTATGTGTGGGCCTAAGCTTCAGTATCATTAACAACAAACATTTCCTAAAAAATATCAATCTTTCACCAGTTTTACTTACCATTTGGAAAAAAATGCAAAAGTTAAATGGACTCTATACATGAAATAATAAAAATATAACAGGAAAAGGGTAAAGTATCAGACTTATTTCCATACAAATGTTATGTCTTATGTGTTCTTCCAAATATTAATCATGCTATTTCCAAAAGGCTGAAATTAAACTGTAAGCGGTAACTGAGGGTAATGCCACCAACGAGTCTGAAAACAGGATAGTTATTACCTAAGTGCCCCAATTCAATGGATGACAGTAAGTCTAGGGGTATAAAAACTCAAGGTTGAGAGAAAACTTCTGAAGACATCCATTTTCTTTAACTTCTATACTTTCACATGAGAAAGACCCCATATGGTTTTCAAGGATATTAGTCCTTACAGATCCTCCCTGCCACATTTGGAAATTGAATTGGCATTTTATTCTGAGTTGTAAGAGTACTTTATAGTTCCTAGATGACAGTTCCTTCCCAGACATGATTCACAAATATTCTCTACCACTCTATGAAATGACCTTTTGCTTTTATGTAAAGTTTTAAATTGTGACTTGGATGGAGGTCTACAGAGCAGATCATCAGCTTCCTTTGGTTCTCTCTTATGTTGGGTAGTAGAGTCAGTCCTGTGACGCTCTCCAATAGGGCTTCTCTCTCCACCCTTTTCGTCTAGGAGGAGTGTATCAGCAGAGTCTTGCTTCATCAGACTCAGCCTTCTTAGTCCTCCAGAGATCATCAGCTTTCCAAGCAATACTTCATACACACTTTATTCCATCTCACTCACTGCAAACCCCTCTATGGGACACGACTTAGTCCACTCTTCCCTTTGTTTCCTGTGCACACTCCTTTTCTAATCCTTCTGAACTTTGTTCTTGGGTAAATGCTGACCTTTTAATATCAGATGGTTTATTCTTTTTTTTTTTTTTTTTTTGGGGGGGGGCGGGGCATCACTGCTCTCCGGTGGTGGGAGTAGGAGGCCCGGGCCCACTGCTGGAATTAAACCTCCGTCCCAGTGGGCCGCAGTCCCGCGCACAACCACTATGCCACCGGGGCTCAGCCCCCAGATGGTTTATTGTAAGAAAATAAGATTACCTTTTTTTTTTGAGCATCACTGCCCTCTGGTGGTGGGAGTAGGAGGCCCAGCCTTTGCTCCTGTGGAGTCGCTGCTGGAATTGAACCTCCATCCCAGTGGGCCGCAGTCCCACGCACAACCACTACGCCACCGGGGCTCAGCCCAAGATTACCTTTCAAAGCACAAAAGTTTCTAATGTTGAAATCCAATTTTTGTACCCTACATACTCGAGTATAAGCTGACCCAAGTATCAACGGAGGAACCTAATTATACCACAAAAACAGCATTAAAAATGTGCTGAAAAACTCCACTTATACATGAGTATATCTGGTAAAAAAAATTGGGGGTTGGGGGTGGATAACACTGTGCTTTTAATGTCATGTCTAAGAAAGTATAGTCTAGAGATTTTTGGTTTTGGGTGAATGTAAGCATTTTTAGAATTCTTCTATCATTAAAGTCATATTTATAAAAAACTATATAAATAAAATCAACATACCCACATCTCGTAAAACAATTAAAAATTCAGACTCTGGCAGTCCATACGCATTAGATGGCTCTTCTAAAACAGTGTATAAACTCCCACATGGACAAAATTCCATAATAAGTACTTTATGTCTTGTGGTTGTCTGGAGAGGGGGAAAAATTTTTATATACATATACACATAGCACACACATATTATTATTATTATTACATGGTAATGCTTGTTAACTTTTAAATGTACAATTTCCAACGATAAAGGTACTTTGAATTTTTCACTTTGGCTTCATTATACATTGGTGTACTGTATACACCAAAATTAACATTTTCCCAAGTCCTATAAAATGTTAAGGGCAGATTTGTTTTTATTATTTTTTTGGGGGGGGGCATCACTGCCCTCTGGTGGGAGTGGGAGGCCCAGCCTTGCTGCTGCTGGATTTGAACCGCCAAGCCAATAGGCCGCTGTCCTGCACTCAACCATTTCGCCACTGGGGCTCAGTGCCCAGATTTGTTTTTAAGGACCATCAAACAACAGTGAAAATGGGCTAAATCTGAATTAGAAAATTATTGCTTATAATGAATGCTGTAATGGTTATAATTATCTTAAATATCTCATTGGTAAGACAATATTTAGAACAACCAGTTCATCTAATAAGTATCTTTTGTTGTTGTTGTTGTGGTTGTTTTTGTGGGCATCACTGCCTCTGGTGGTCGTGGGCGCTACCCAGCCACCGCTGGATTTGAACCGCCAAGCCTGCGGGCTGCAGTTCTGCACTCAACCACTTATGCCACTGGGGCTCAGCCCTCTAATAAGTATCTTAAACACTTGAGTTTCTTCTTCAAACAAGCATTTATCCTTCAGGAGTGGAGTCCTGTCCTTAAAAACAAAGGATGTGAGGGTAGTTTACTGGTCTCTTGTGCAGCCAACTTCCATCCTGATCATCTGTAACTGAGCTGCTGAATTGTCCTGCAACTTGATTTTAATGTAGCCTTGACTTTTAAGATGTATCATACATTTATTAAGAGTTTTATAGGGAAAAAGAGATATTATAAAATTATCTACAAACATTAGTTCAAGATGTTTGCCAATTTCAGAAACATGACAATATTTAAGTCACAGATTCCAATATTCACTCCTAAGTTGTTTCTCCAGCTTATAACTTTTTTCTACATCTCCTCTGTGGTAGGTACATAATTTCATGTCAACTTGAAAATATATATAAAAGTGTAGGGGCGAAGTCTAGCCTGTCAGTCAGCTAACAGCCTGATGGTCCCTCCTTATGGGCATGGCCTTATGACAAGAAGGATCCTTGGAATTATGCCCCCACACCTGCCTTTACCTTCTGGTTGGCTGACCCACCGCCATCGGATCCACATGGCTGTGTCCCCACAGGCCACTGATCTTCCTGAATTCTGAATCACTGCATGTGGCTGTGTGAGTGTGAAGAGGGACTTAAGACTAGTACTGGACTCATGGATTCGTACCAGACTTATGGACTTGATGTGGACTGTTTGCTTGATATATAATATAAAGCTCTCTCTTACATATAAATGAGTGCCACTGGATTTGTTTCTCTAGTCAACCTGGTCTAACACATCCTCAAATCACTTTTGTAAAATATTTTAAAGCTTTCTACTATTCAATGGCCATAGAAAATTCTTTAAAGAAAAAATATTCTCAAATTTTGAAATAAGAGAGTTGATCTTTGAAAACTTGGAATATAACAATAGTCCCATCCCTCATGATAATTATGGTAATATTTTGGTCCATTTCCTTTCAGTCTTTTTCCCTCATGTTTCAAATATTATGTATGCATATTAAAATGTTTATGAGGTTAGTTTAAAAAGTACTACTAATAAATTTCCAGTTCACACATGTACAAATTTATTCCAAACAATGCATTTTTAAACATGTCTCTATAATCAGTAGATGGCTGCAAACAAGTTTGTTCATTACTACACCTGTCTTTGTCTCATTAGATGCCTTCAAAATAAAGTTGAGCCGACATAGTGGCTTCCATGGGAATCTGCCAATTACACTCAAGACAGATCGGCTCAGAAGGCTGTGGTGTGAGTTTTTTTGAATTCCAAAGGGGAATTCCTAATTCCCCTGTCTTAATACATCTTCTTGAAGGACAAAAGAGACCATGGGAGTACTATGAAAAAGTTTTAAGAAAATGAAAATCACATGTGTGAGAGAAAAAAAGGGCTAAGAAGGTTGCAGTGGGAAATGTTTTCCATTCACAATAAGATATCTACTCATTCTTTGAGAAGAACAAGTCTGCCCTAAGATAATTTCTTTGGGAAACCTTACCCTATGCACCCTATAGTCCTGACAGTGCCCCTCTAGACTTCTTTTTTTGTTTTCTATACTCTAAGATCATTTAAAAGAAGCAGATTTTGTGCCCTTTGAAGATGCCCAAACTGCCACCTGTGACACTAAGTAAAACAGAGTGAAGATTTCTTTGAAGGAAAGTCAGAGATATGGATCACCTTCAGAAATGTTTGGATCGAGATGAAGGACACAGTCAGAAATAATACCTTCATATTTTGCTAATTTTGTTCAATACAGGTTTCTATGATTTGTAGCACTATTTTCTGACTTACCCTTGCATTTTGAGATCATATTGCATTTGTATTTTTAATCCTAACTTTGTCACCTAACACATTCCCAGGTCGTTAAAATTTTGATAAACACTTTTTATTATTGTTTAACTATCCGCTACACATTTTAAGTTATTTAACCATTATGTTTTTAAATCCAGACTACAATATCTTTTTGCATAAAATTATCATTTGCATCTCTGATTACTTCCTAAGAGGCTAATCGCTAAAATAAAATCCTGAAGACATAACAACTATCAAATTGCTTTTCACGAGGGGTGCCCACTCTGACTACTTGTGTTGCGCTGATCTATTCTGACTCGCAGTGACAGCAGGGTGGCAGGGCACAACTGCTCCACGGAGTGGCCGGGGCTGGGGCCTTCTTTTCAGAAGCATCGGCAGGCCTGCCTTCTGTGGCCTCTCTCTGGGGGTCAGACTAGCAGCTTTCAGCTAGTCGTGGGTCCCTAACTACCTGTGCCATTCAGGGTCTCTGATCTATGCCTGAATGGATGGACATACAAATCTTTTCTAATATTTCTCGATTACTTTTTCTAATAATATTAACTAGACTTTATATCATTCACTGGATTTGTAAGAATTTTATTCTTCCACGAGGTTTCTTCTTGTTATTTTTTTGTGTGACAATTTAACAATCTCCCCTGGTAATAACGTGAGAAGCCATATTCTATACCTTTCATTTCTTAGGCTATTGTTTCTGATTTCATTCTTACGATACTTTATTTTCATTTTATGTCCACGAATCTGTAGGGAATACAAACTGTTGTATGAGTCCTAATTTTGACTTTATTTTTAAACTATTTTTTTAATTAGGTTATGTACCCCAATCAACATGATAAACATGATCGTAATAGTAATTAAAGTTTGATGACTTACCTCCTCCTCAATGGCAAATAATTTGACAATATTTTTGTGATTCAGTTTTTTTAGCACTTCAAATTCTCTCATTTGCACATCTACTGGTCGAAGGAAGCTTATATTATTAAACACTTTGATAGCGAATAAATCACCAGTTTTCTTTAAAAAAGGGGGAAAAAGAAATGTTTTATGTATAATATTTTGACAAAAGTACAAATGTACTATTAAAACTAGCTATAGCAATGTATCCTTCTTATAGAAAACTTGTATGCTTTAAGTTATAGAAAAGATTACTTTTTTATATTATAAATAAGGGCTGCATGATACATTAGTAGCAAAGATAGCCACTTATATATTAGAAAGTAAGAGCTCTAGTTCTACAAATGATATTTAGCTAAAAAGAGAAAGTGAAAAAAAAAAAGAAAGTGAAACTCAGTCACGTCAAGGTCCAATTAATCAAAACGGGAACACAGAGGTTCAAAGTAACATTCTCCTTAAGTGTTTTTTTTCTCAATCTCAGAAGAATGCGTTTAGTGTACCCTCCCACCCCCCACTCCCAGCAAGCAGCAACAATGTATGTGTCTGTGTGCCGGTGTGTCTCAGGAGGAATAAGGTTAAAGTATACTTCCTGGTTGGAACAGACCACTGCTTCCTGGATAATTCTCCTAGTTTGCTTCAGCTAGATAAGTAGGCCAGACTGTTCCTTCACAGACCAACCCATTTCTTCTTCTTTACTGATGTGTTCACAGCCCCTTAGCGAAGTAGATCACCACAGAAAGACAACGCACAGCTATAGTTGGGAGGGAACCTTAGACACAAAATATGTGCTTCTTCATGCTAACTTCAGATTCAGATGTGCTTCCAGATTCTCCTTTTTTTTTTCTCCCAACACTCCTGTCACAAGCAGGTCCCTGGCCTGGATTCTAGGGAGTTTAATCAGAATGGATTCAATGATAGTCAGCACGGGACACGGCTCTCTGTGAGGAGTTTGGTGGTTCCTGCCTTGGAGCCCCCTCTGTAGCTCTCCACCCAGACCTACCAGACAGCCACCACTCACCGTGCACCCAGAACCACAGGATCTTTGGTGAAAACTAATCACACGCCCCCTCCTCAACATGCTGGCATGTATGAATTGGAATCAACCTGATGGCTTGGCTCTGTGATTGGTCTCAGGATGGAACACATAATTACAGACTGCTATCATGGTCAACACTGAACATGCTTGTTGGAAGTAGGAATAAATGAATGATTGAAGACACATTAGACCACCCTAAAGCAGTCTGAAGAATCCCTGGTGGTTCAGCAGTTATGAGTTGGGCTGCAATTCACAAAGTCAGCAGTTTGAAACTGCCAGTCAATCGGAAGGAGAAAGACAGGGCTTTCCACTCCCGTACAGTCGGCCTCAGACACCCCTAAGGGCAGGCCCATCCTGCTCGATAGCATTGCCAGAGGTCGGCATTGACTCCATGACAGAGTAAGGGTAAAAACGAACACAAGTTCTTTTTAAAAAGAAACGGACATGGACTTTATCCAATATAGATTGAAATTCCCTAAGCATTTGAGAAACAAAATGACGTGTTAGATGGCTAAGACGTGCTTAGAATTTGGTCCCTAACAGTATGTGTTTTGAGAAACCATGTGTGTTCTCAGTGACATCCATTTTAGGGGTGTAAAATCATACTTCAAATATTCTGCTTCCCTTACGTTTTAAGAATTTTTAAATTATATTAGTTAAACCCTTACATGCTGTTGCTTTAGAATGATGGGGTACTGAAACACTTGACATCCAACTACTGTGAAGAGGTACAGTCTTGGAAAACCACGGGCGCAGTCCTGCTCTAGCCTACAGGGTCAGTATGAGTCAGAATGGACTCATCGGCAGTTGCATTTTGGGGTTTGTCTGCGTTTGGTACCATGTGTCAGAAACTGTGCTCACAGGGAGGACACTGAGTAAGGAAGAAGAGAGGACCAGGATGCATGGAATTTCCACCAGTGCCAGGCACTAAACCGTATCTTTACTGACTACCTAACATCCAACTACCTTCCAAATCGCATCCCTTCTAATGCTATCTTGCTGCTAAACCCACAACTTTTTGTAGGCAGGGCCTGCACGCTGGTTTTCACAATACTCATTGGGCTCACCACATTGGCAGACATATACCAGCTGCTTGTTAAAATCTGCTAAGTTAATTAGGTCAGATGGTAAGATGTGTCCTCAAAGCTAAATCTTGTGGCCCCACCCGTTTTTTCTTTTCCTCTTGGCACAGGACAGAAAAGCCACTTCTGCCGCAGGAGGAGTCACCTCTGCTCACAATGAACTTGATCAAGGACCTTGAGCCTGTCTGTGGTCAATTCTAGAACCAAAGGGCAAAAGCTAACAGCTGTCTCTGTGGTACTTCTGATTCGCTCTCTCTGAGAGTGCCTACAAGGCCATCTTATCAGATTTTCTCCCCAGAAGAGACAACCCCTCCCATGAATACTTAATCTCATTATCACTATCAAAACAAACAGTAATCTCAAGGCTCCAGGAGAACTGGAAGTGACTTCTATGTAGTGTTTAGAGCCCCTGTTAGGGAGGATGTGGATTTATAAGGCTCCAAACATCACTTAGCTACCACAGAGCTGGAAAATTTGTGGATCATTAATTACATTACAAAACAATGCTATACGGCTGAGCCCCAGTGTCACAGTGGTTGTGCTTGGGACTGCGGCCCACTGAGTTGGAGGTTTAAATCCAGCAGCCAGGCAGAGGGCAGTGATGTCCCCAAATCAACAACAACAAAAACAAACAAAAAAATCAATGTTATAGTCCATTATTTTTTCCAGCTTTGTTCTCAGAATAGAAACTTTAATTAGCTTTCATTTATTTTGAATTATTTCAGTTATCTTTAATTTCATTCCCCAGTAAATACCCCATCTAACACAGAATCCATTTGGTTTTTGGCATGCCCTGGGATTCCCTCTTTTATTTTACTCAAATTTCATTATCAGATTCTCATTCCAGGATATAGATTTTCACCCGGATTTCGTATTGATAACATCATTTTTATCCCGGTCATCTTGTAGGGTGCTGTTTCAGGCAAGGACTCATTAGAGCATATCAGAATTACTAGTGATTTTGTCTCTTCACCACTACCTTACTTTGCCCCCTCTCTTTCACTTACCACACTTAACTTCAGGCATTGAGAGGTGGATTGGCGAAATCAGAAGGCACGACATGGAAATAACCTTTAACAGCAACCTTCCAGTTTCCCTCCACTCCTCTATGCAAACACTGCTGTCACCAGGTAGATGTCCTCACTGCCTCTGACACTAGCTACCCTGAAGCAACCGCAAAACCATGTATTCTCTTCTTGGTTTTATAATGAAAACATTCTTTTCATTCAATTCTTATTTGACAACATCAAAACCACCAAGTCCCATGTCTCAGTACACTTGTGCTTCTCAGTAGAATACATAGAGAGGGATCAAACTCCCCGTTTCTCTCTCTGTACCAACCTTGTGTCTTCCACGAAAGACATTTGCTGTAGCTCCTTGGCCCAAGATGTCGGCTAGAAGCCACAGATGATTAGAGGTGCTCTGCATCTCTGCTTGGTTAGGCGAGCCTCTTGTCACACTACAAGAAAAGAAAAGATTGACACATCTGTTTCAGGAGAATAATACTTGTAACAAAGAAGAGTCAGCTATTTTTTGTCAGCTATTTTTAATCACAAGATCACACAGCAGAGCGCAGCTGAAGTGCACCAACAGTCCAATGTGATGATCTAAGTGTTTAGAGCTGTTAAAGACAGATCTTGTAGGCTCTGAAAGCCAACTTTCATTGATGAAACTGCTTATATTCAATTCAATGTTATGTCCCACAAGAAACATCGATTTTCTTTCCAATACTGCCTGTCAATGAATAACAGGGGGTCACTTCCTTCCTTCAAATGTTTTGGAAGATTGATCAATGATAAGTTACATATTTTATAGTGTTTTAAAATAAAGCAACGGTATAGAATATAACAGAAACAGAAAATTACTTTTATTTCTTTCTACGGCAGGACAATGCCACAGAAAACAACTGTTCTACTACCTAATATTTCCACAACCTACAATTTCCGATGCACGGAATCTAGGAATCATGATTGAAGGACCCAAAGCCTATTATGCCTGAAATGCTACTTACCAACTCTTCAGAAAAATAACTTCAATTTTCTTCCCCAACCTCCAAGTATGTATGTTTATCAAGTGTGCACCACCAACTCTTACAAAAGAAAATAGGAGTCTTGGCCTTGCCTTTTTAATAGTGAAGAGCTGATAATCTGAATTCCATTTTAGAATAAAAGTTTGAAGTACACTAGCACAATTCTAAACCTGCAGTAATATCAAGAGCACATGCAGACGTTACTATCCCTTCACAGTCAATTAGGATGGGAGACAATAATGATGGACAAGGTACACAGTGTCATAATGATTTTCCAGTAGAGTTCTCCAAGAAAACCAAACTCTGTCTTCAAGACTCACCATGAAGCTATTATGATAAAGTACAACTGATCATGTGAGTTTCCAAGATTGCAATTTTTTTTTTAAAGTAAGAAACTCCAAACTTTTTAATTCCAATACCAAATTAGGGTACCAGGACTAATGATCACTAGCAATCTATATAACAAAAATTATGCTTCAGAAACCTCCCAATGTTGATTATGCACACAGAGCAATAGAGATGTCCTACGTGACATCTCTATTTCATGACAGAAATACTTTTTAAAAACCAAAAAAAAAAAAAGACTATAAATCTTTACAAGAATAGAAAGCCTTCTCTTTCTATTCTAGAGCAAATGGTGGTTTCAAAATACTGACCTTGGGGCGAGCTGCTCAATAAGTAATCTACTTTAGCACATGGGTGCAGTTAACTAACAACCACCACCACCAAATTCACTGCCATTAAGTCAATTCTAACCAAGAGCGATCATAAGTAAGACGGGATAAAACTGTCAGGGGGGTTCTGAGACTGATTCTAAAAGGTAGAAAGTCTCACCTTTCTCCCTCAGAGAGGCTGGTGGTTTTAAACTGCTGATGTGGGGTTAGCAGCTCAACAAGTTACCCACTGTATCAACAGAGCTAAGAAGAGAAAAAGAACTGGGAGTCTAAGTTTCACCACTCTTCGGGATTAAATTCACTGTGACACTACCCTGGCTCACAGCAATTCTATAGGACAGAATAGAACTGCCCCACAAAGATTTCCAAGGCAAATCTATGTGGAAACTGATAGCCTCACTTTCTGCCTAATGATGTACAAAAACTGCAACCTTTCAGTTAGCTGACCAGTATTTAACCAATGTGTCACCAGGCCGGCCAGCAGAGGGCTGCCCTGTTGGTTCAGAGACCATAAATCTTTGCTGGTAATCTCTCCTTGATAAGTGGAGCAGCCGGTGGATCTGAACCGTCAGTTTTGGTTGAACCGAACACGTAACACACTCTGTCACCAGGGGTGGGTATTTAATGCATCATTGAGCTTCTTAAATTTTGATCTACAGAGACAATTTTGTACTTTTACCAGCCACTTAGTTCATATAACAAGTTATACACATCAATTTATTGGAAGGGAAGAAAGCAACAATAATGATTGCCCTTTCAGGAGTCAGGAATACACAATGGCCAGTTTTATTGAGGGGGGGAAGGGATATTATGACCAATCTCTCAAAAAGCTAACACAAAACTTCCCTAGCCAGGGGGTGGCACCCCAGTGGACTCTAATAAAGGTCTGGACTGGAAAACACTAATAAAGGTCAAAGGGCAGATCTGGAACTGTTTGAGGGCTATTTGGTTTTTTGTTGTTGGCTTTTCTTCTTCTATTTATTTTTTTTCTCTTGTATTAGCTGTCAATTTATTGTTTGTCTTTTTGTTGTTTAGCTCTGCTTTGCTTTTGTATGTCTATCTTCACAAGGCAGGTGGAATGAACAATCTGGAGAACAGTGGGACTGACAGTTCTGAGGGGGACATGGGAGAGGGAAAGATGGCGGGAGAGCGAGGGGTGGCAACACATCAGGGACAAGGGAAGAAAATGTGATCCAAAAGTAGGGCACAGGAGGCTGGGGGTGAGGGGGTGGGACCTGATCAAGGGCAATGTAGCCGAGAGGAATTATCAAAACCTGAATGAAGGCCAAATATGACAGTGGGATGGGAGGAAATAAGAGGAAAGAACCAGAAGGCATAGGAGAGTTATAGAGGTCTAAATACAGGCATCTATATATGTAGATACATTTATGTACAATGACAGAGGAATAGAGCTATGTACATATATTTATAAAGTATTACAGTAGCAGATGGGGACTTTGGCCCTCAGGTACTCCATCAATGCAAGAACAATTTGTTCTAACATGGCACAATTGCTTAAGATAAAATGGGTGCATAAGCAAATGTGATTAAGAAAGCTGACAGTTTCCGACTAATGAAATATATAGTGTCTGGGGTCTTAAAGGCTTGTAGGTAACAGGGCAGCCATTCTAGCTGAGAAGCCACATGGAAGAAGCACACCAGCCTGTGATCATGAGGTGTTGATGGGATCCCAATTTTATCTTATCAATTTGGCTAGACCAGAACATGTATACTGGTACAGATAAGAGCTGGAATCAAAGGGAATCCAGAACAGATAAACCTCTCTGGATCAATAAGAGGTGCAGTGATATTAGAAGGATGGGGGGGGGGGGGGGG